>JARK01001530.1:346276-387291 GCA_000688135.1 Ancylostoma ceylanicum
GGGTGGGGTGGAGGGGGGAGGGAGACTCCGATAGCCGTTTTCTCCATTGGATCTTCGGGATCCTGGTCAGCATCACGTCCCCAAGTGCGGTCCGCCGGACTACAAATCGACGGCAGTCCCACAGAGCCTTTTTATGAAGCGCATGAAACAGGAATTTCTGAGAATAATTTGAAATTTACTGTATTTTTTAAGCCAGTACCCATTTCAAACACTGTACAGTCACCGTCACCTCCTAAAATTCAGGCAATGCTTAGCGGGGACAGAAGCGTGTTGGTGTGTTACACCGTTGGGAAGAAGAACCGATGGAATAAGCCCAGATTGTGAGACAAGACGCCGGATGCAGGAGAACTTGGTGCTGAAAGCTGTGAAGCTGAGGGACGAGTTGAAGAGGGGCAGGGTAAGTACTAGGTAGGGCAGCATGCATCATTGAGATTACCCAGGGTGAACGTGTCGATGTTCCCAAATTTACTCTTTGACAACAAGGGGGTCAATAGGTTTCCTCTGGGTAATGCCATTGATGCATTCAAGCCTAAAATCATACATATAGTAGTTTTTAGGGAGGAAAAACTATTTAGAAATAGAAATTTCACAAAGTGACTGTATAGACGGATAAATCTGTCGTGTAAAATCAGTTAACCAGTAAGAAAAATTCGATGAGAATACAGCGAGAATGTGCCCTAAAAACACGTACATATATTAAGCAAAAAGTAATAAAAAAACGTGCAAGTGACAAAAAATCCTATTTAAAATCATAGAAACATGGGTATAGCCAGGAATATGTACATACAGTGAACCCCAAACGGTCGTAGACAGGGGCGGAACCGCGGCGCGGGCACTCTGGTTGTCTGCAGCACCTCCCAAGGCAGCGGAAAATTACGACATATCGATTTCCCTCCGTGTCTCTGCCCAGCTGGCCCGCTGTCTCGGTGCAGCAGACAACCAGAGTGCCCGCGCCACGGTCCCGCCCCTTGTCTGCGGCCGTTTGGAGTTCAATGTACCTAGGCTGAAAATAGTAAAGAAGAGTATCTAGGCAGCTAATTTCTGATCAATATGTACTTTCCCTTTTTTTCCAGAATTTTTTCTAACCTTTCATCCAAAATTTTTTACTATCCAATTTTAATTTTTCGATTTTTAAAGAATAATTTTTCACGCCACGATAAGCACGTACACAAAACACGTATAAAAAATTACCAACAACTAGGTTTTCGTAAAGAAAATTCAGCAGAATTAATTCCAGATCTGCGAAGAATACCGAGAGGGCGATTGTCCTACTGACCCACTGGATAACACCACCACCCAGCCCTGCCTGTGCGATTCCGACTGTCCTAGCGCATTGAAATGTTGTCAGCACCGAAAAGGACTAGCATGTCAAGCACCCGGTACTAACCAGCTGTACTAACCACATGCTTCCCTTCGTTCTCTAACATATTCAAGCTAAAAATCCCTGGATTTTCTGGATAAATGAATTTCCAGTGTCGTCACCGACCACGACGCTGATTTGTGGCATAAACGAACAGTTCTCCGCCTGTCACACGCCGTGTCAACCGTCATGCGACGATCCGACGCTGCTCGCGTGTCCACCACCGACTTGCCAGCCCGGATGCCATTGCCAACCAGGTGAGTGGGAAAATATCGAGTTTCCGAGTATTCGAGTATTCAATCATTCGACTGATTGAATTTCCCCGAGGTTCCATGTTTATACATGTCCATAACGTGACATTACGTGATGGGAACTAGTTGTCGTGACAATTCTTGTTTGTGACAAGTCAACACTACCGCTTGACATGTCGGCTGTCAGCAGGGTCTCTGATTACGGTCGTGTGCTAGTGAAAACATATGGTACACATCGGGATTGATCACATATAATTACCAGCAAAGTGGTTATGTGAGGGTTTGAAACGTGAGTGGCGGGAAAATCCAGGAATACTGTATGTACATTTGTGGAACACCCATGTCTGTTCATACCTAGAGTGAGTTCAACTTCGAAAATTCCATGGAAATCGAACGATAGTGTTTATTTGTTTACATACGTCTGATGTTGCAAAGAAAAATTCCTAATAGGACTGGGTGTCCTCGATGACGTCACGTGACTAACTATCTTCCGGCTCGATGACGTCACGCGACTACCTATCTTCATCGAGAGCAAATAAATAAATAAATAATCTTTTAATATTACAACGACTTCACCTCACAAGCATGCAGGTCTCTTTAAAAATTTCTGAGATTTGAAAAGTCCGTAAACATCTCGGAATTTACTTCAGATCACAGACCCTTATACTGCACTGCGTGTTCAGGCTTCATTCGCGCTGACGGCTCGTCGCGATCCGCGTGCGTACCGCGCGCTGCGTGCGCTATGTACGACATCTCGACGCGATGTCTTGATGAACGACGCCAGTATCACAGTTGTGGATCGGCTTGTCCGATCAGCTGTTCGACAAGGAACTCTCCCAGGTGAAGCAATCGTTGCGCACGTGACGATGGTCTTGTGAACATATATTCATTTATTTATTTATTTATTTATTTTTATTTATTTATTTATTTATTTATTTATTTATTTATTTATTTATTTATTTATTCATTTATTTATTTATTTATTTGTGTAAGTTTTGAATTATTGCAAAATCCTATCAAGTCTTCTTCATCATGAAAAGAAAGGAGAAAATTGAGTAGGACTATGTTTACCAATATTTTTTTTCCATTTTTTAACCATATCACGTGCCGGGATAGTCCAAAATAGCCGAGGATCTCGCAAGAGTTTCGCGTCTGACCCTCGAAAAAATTGTACCCTTACCAGTCTTTATATAGGAAGGATTTATCTATATTTTTTACCAATTTCAGGATCCCTAGAGAATGTTCATTTCGCGCTCAAATTCTAATTTCAGGTGCCATGAAAGCTGTGTTTCTGGATGTTTCTGTAAAATACCGTACATCCTCGAAAACGGTGATGATCCATTGCATTCACGGTGAGTTTAGGCATTACCATACAGATCTACTTACTTCTTCGTAAGAGTTTGTCAAGCAGCTGTGCATAAATGCTATCCAACCAGTACAACTGCATATAAGGCATGGATTCTAATAGCGTGCAGGAACCACAGGTGATTTTGGGATACGGTCGGGATACGGTGGCTCAAAACTCAATGAGTCGGATTTGGAGGACCAGCCTAGACTTAAGAAGCATACGCGTGCGGCGCGGGTGCGTTGCGGCGTACGTCTTGACCGCCTCCCAGATGGTGAAGCCCCGCCCACTTTCTCAGGCCGTACTCTTTCTTTTCTACTACAGTGCGTTTCATAAATATGAAGGCACCTCAAAATTGTCAGTTCTGTTGCATTGTCCTGATTTCTGGAAGCTATCACTTATTCCATAGGACTTTTCACTTCACTAAACCCCTTATCTGAAGATTTCATATGACGAACTTCTAAATCTGGTCCACTGGCCCCTATTTTTGTCTGAAATCAAACGCAATGTACAATGCTCTTCCACCTCATAGCTGAAAATGCGCCCTTCAACTGGTGCTCGGAACTACGTACTTTAAAAATCAATTATTGAATGATTTCAGGTGCATTCTTCCCTCGCAATGTCCACTGTTCACCACCACTGTTCGTGAGAGCCCGAGTGCCACCTCGATGACAGCAATTGTTCCTGTTACTAATCGGGTATGGGTTTCTTTTCGTACTTTCCTCTCTACCTTGATCCTCAAGTACTTTTAGGGACCGTTTCTGACGTTAAACTTGTAATTTAGAATAGAAAGTCTGCAATTGCACAAATTTCTTCCTTTTGAATTCATTGAGGATTTTCCGAAGTGAATCTTCTATAAGAACTGCTCAACTATTGAGCAGTTCTGAGAATAGGCGAGCAAAGCTGGCACGATGCCAATGTCTCATAAATTCTTGTTCCTTTCTTTTATGATGTTTGAGTGTTTGATTTTTATCATCTGTCCTATTAACTCATATAAAAATATGAATTACGGGTGTGTATCATCGTGAGGGGGGAATAGGGCGTCATCGCGCTATCGTGATTGGTAGACTGATTGAATAGGCCAATCACAGAAGCTTGGCCTCGTCCCGCTCACGATAATACGCACCCTTAGCTTACTATTCCAGGAATGGCTCCAGAAAAAGATAGAAGAATTCTACCCTACTCCTGGCGCGCCTACCGTGGTCCCACAAACCAACCACTGTAGCGACCCGCTGAAGAACTACTTGAACTGTGGAACAAAATGTCCAGGTGACTCTACATTTTAGCCTATAAAATCAATAACCTAATCGATAAATCGATAATTTTCAAGTTGGCTGTAACGATTTGAACCCAACCGCTACCTGCAGCCTGGCATGCGTTTCTGGATGCTTCTGTCGGTCGCCGTATATTTTGACCGACGCCAAGGTAATTGAATGAACAATTCATTCTGGGTTATTCGCGTTAAGTGGAGGAGCTAATTATCCCGAGATTCCATTAATTTGAATTTTTCAAAATTTTCTTTCGCACAGGATCCACAGTCGGTATGTGTACTGCCACAGCACTGCCCGCGGGTCTCTACTGCAACTGGCTCCTGTGCAGATCCGAGGAAGGAATGGACGAGTTGTGGAGCGTTGGGGTGAGGAAAATGTTTTGGGAATATTCCTATAATAGCTCCAACAACGTAGACTCATTTTCTTAGCATTATGTAGAGCAGGTTGAAAGAGAAATGGATGAGGCGTTGGGACCGACAAACCCTTCTGAAAAACATAATTTTTAAAATTTTATATTCGAGAGAATAAAACGGAGCTTTTGCCTTCAAATTGAGCTACTTCCGGTACCTGAGGCCACTTAGGTTTATTTCAGATGTGCTCGATCCTGTACCAATCCACTGGGACGCTGCGAACCTGGACTCTGCTCAGCCGGATGTGTATGTAGAGAACCTTATGTGTTGCAGGTGTGTCTCTTCTCTGTATTTTTATGTCTCAGATACTGTACTTATTTACACCTTCCAGTCAAGATTATGAGTTCCCGGAAGGACCTCATTCATCAAATCTAATTACTAGTGTGTAAATCAAATAATGTGTTAGTTACACTCGATATTCGAGTATTCGATTTCGAATCAGTAGACAAACTGAAATGTTCAGGAAATGGAGAGCCGTACACTTTTGGGTAGACGAAAATAAGGGCTGTGAAGCTTCTCTCGGAACGTTGGATTTTCTTGGATGCATCTTTGAATTGTTATTCAAATTAATTGAATTGATCCGAATTTTATTCGGTTAACTCTCCACTAATTACCCTTATATGGTGAGCGAACGAGACGAGCAATAAGGTTTCCACCTTTTCAATTTGATTTTATTTCACTTTTTGAGAATGTTTTTTAATATTAATTTTTCTTATTATGCTGCTATGTACTGTCTGCTTGCAAGGGCGGTGCTTCCCCACAATCTCAAGAATTATTTCAGATGTCACAGGTCGAAATTTCCACTTTCTGGAAATTTTCTTGAGCACAAAAATTTTCTTTAAAAAAGATTCTGCTTCAAATTCACTTCCACACTGATGTACGAAGCAAGAGCTCCCTATATAGGTGGCTGTAGAAGTTAAAAGGTGGATTATCTTTAAGAAAGTGAGGAAATTTCGGGAGGCGGTCAAGACGTATGTACGCCGCGACGCGACTGCGCCGCATGCGTATACTCCCTAAATCCAGGTTCTTCCTTCAAAGTAGACGCATTGAATGACGCCGGTCAACACCTCCTTACACTTTTTAAGTCCCGATGGCATTCATCTGTCCCACATTAGCTCAGAAAACTTGTCTATTTCTCACCAGCGCTGCTCGTACGTTTGAGGTCTGCAGCCGCGACGCGCTCATGAATCGAGCAATCATAGCTCAGCAGCATACATCTTGTCACGCAGCCGGAAATTTCTACAAGTTCTTCATTTGTTTTAATAGGCTAATAATTGAATTTATTAGGGTGTTAAGTTGGAAATGCGCGCTGAAGTTTCGGCGTCGTTATGAAGGTGTTGCCAAATATTTTCTGTCAAAATTTTGATGTCACCTAAAAGAGCAAATCATGGAGAATTTTGTCGCATGTGGATTGTCGAACATCCTTTCATTGTTGATTTTTTAGAGGAATTTATAAGGAGACCGACCAAAATTTCAGAATTTCCGTTCGAGGGTTTTATGCAGTAAAAGAGTGTAAAACTGCCGCTGAGCACCACCGCAGACCATATGAAGATTTAAGAAAATTTTCGCCGTATTACAGAGCTGAATCCATGCGAGATTGGATTACTCGAAAATGGCCCCGAACTTGGGTAACTGAACCGGAATTGTGACTGAAAATCGAATCCTCGACTGCCCTGTTCTTCAGATCTGGAATCGAGAACCGCACTTAGGACCGCCTAATAGCCCAGACTTTGCGCTACCAAATGACCACTTACTTGCGTCGTTTAAGCCTTACATGGGAGAGAAAAATTCCAAAACTGTGACGAAACCAAACTTTGGGTGTGTCGCTACTTCAGGTCACGGCGCTGCGACATTCCACAATAGAGCGCTCATAATTTTTGTGGAAGATGTCGAAGGTTCAACAATACTTATCTTGCATTCAACTCAGACTGGGGTGTTGAAGCTTTGTTTTTAAAAAATAATTTGTTCAATGCAAAAACGCGCATTTCCAACTTAACACCCTAATATTTTTTTTCAAAATCTTCTTTATTCATCTGTTCACTTACTTCTAACTATTTTACCCATTCTACCTGTTACCTGACAACCATATCCTTCCTCCAAATGCCAAGGGAAAGCAGATCTCCCAGTTTTTAGAATTCTAACCGCTTGTTGCCTTTGTAGTACTATGACCTTAGGATGCCACTCCAATTCCTTTCGTACAGTAAGAACTAACAAGAATTTTTTGGCCATGCCCTCTGGAAAGATTTTGAATCCATGATCCATTATATTATTGTTGCAATTATTAGGTCGTCAAGTATGAAATGTCTGATTTTCTGAGTGGTCAGTTTGACAGCTGGTATCTTCGGGGTTTCCGCAGATCCACTTTCATCTTCCTTTCCGTTATGAAGGTACATCCTTCCTTTCTCAAAATCACCTATTTGATTTTTGACCAACTTCAGAATTTTTTTGTGAGAAGAATTTTTGTGAAACTACGCAAAGACAAAAAATCGCATTATTTCGGAATATGGGTTCCATTACGTAGCCTGTAAGGCATGGACAACTCGGAATATCCAAGAAATGTTTGGACAGGGAGTGGCTAATAAAGAGACGGGACACAGATGGTTTGAGAAATTTCTTTCCTGTTATATAACCCTGCAAAGTGAGCGTTGTGATGAACATGGATTACGATGAATTGGAAGCTGTGGCTTGAGCGGATTGGAGCCACAGTATGCCTGTATATGCAGCAAAGTCTGGCGATCGTAACCCTATATTATTCAGGTGTTCAAGGCAATACAACAAGGTAAAGTGACTCGTTGAACGAATTTTTCACAGTTTGATCCCCAAAAATTGGTGCCATTTTTTGACCATTTTTTGCAAAACCGCGCTGCGTAAATCAGGGCAGCAAAGAAGGAAATCCACCTGCCATTCAGTGCACTGGCCAAACCTTGCTCTACTTGACCACAACTTCTCCCAGGTATTAGTCCACTTCTTGTTAGAGAAAATGTTCCACTTTCAAAATGATGTTGGAACTGCCCTTCACCAACTTATCGCCACCTGCTTCCCAGGCTTCCAAGCCGTTGGCGCAGCCATGCTACCGCTAAGATGGCAAGGCTGTGCCGGTAGCATTGGGGCATATTTGGATTGCTCGTACCTCATCTTGTTGCAGAAACATCACTCGAAACTGTCTCATTCGAAATCAGACATTTCATACTTGACGACCTAATATTATACATATTATTATTGTAATTAGTATTATAGTATTTATTATATTTAAAGCATGTCATCCCTTCCTAACTCATTCGTCCGGGAAGAATACCAAAACATACTACTAATGGTAATCTCAGAAGTTGAAGGTACGGAAAAATTGAAAACCACGGGTGTGCGTCAAAAAAATCTGATTTCGTTGATCCGTTAATTTGGTTCGTTAGGCCAAAAATGGCCATTACGCGTTAATGCGATAAACCATTACGTTCATAACCCATACCCCCGTTCAACGCTATGGAATGTCCACCACACGCTCATCATTGGCGTGAAATGCCAAGGCGCAACACAGTACCAACTCAGATCAAAACGTGCAATGTGCAGTCCATGAAAGTACTCAACTCGCGCAGTGACGGCATCAAGTGTGGATTGGACCGTGCGCTCTACGCTCCATGAAACGCCGCATCGATAATGACGTCACGAAACGGAGCTGGGGAGCGAACGCGTGTTGGAGACGCCGAGTCCCCTACTACGCGCGCCGCATAGCGCTCCGTATCACTCGCGGGGCGGGAATGGGGGATTAGCATGGCGAAATTCAGCGTATTTACAGAGAGCTAATTTTTGATAGATTGTACGTTCTATGCTAGTTTGCTGATATTCAGGACCCGATGGATCCATCATCAAGATGTGTGTTGCCTTCAGAATGCGAGAGAAAGTGCAGTGATCCGTTAAAGGTAAGAGCTGATTTGTTGTGCCTACAGAAGTTGTGAAAGATTCAGCTAGATCACTTCCTTGACGAACAAAGCAAAAAATATTTAAATTATTGATTCCTAAAAACCCGCAACAACTTGTAATTTTGTGCATAAATACTCGACTGCCCTACCTTTTTGGGACCAATCATAGGTCTTAAGTACTCCTCCAGAACGGTGTTTCTCCAAGAGAAAAATCTTTACCTCAGGAATTTGTCGTCTGCGGTTCCTCGTGCCCTGTAGCTTGCAACAATCGCCGACCTCAGAGCTGTACACCATGTGAATCGGGATGTTTCTGTAAGAACGGTACGTGGAAGACTTGTCATAGGCCTTCTGGGCCTGGATGCATCACTGAGATTACCCAGGGTAAATGTTTTGACGCCTGTGTTAACGACGGGTAAATCGTGGGTGTGTAACAGTTTTATCCTGGGTAATCTCAATAGTGCATCTCAGTGAGGCTCCACCCATCAGCAAGCAATCTAACCTTACTTAGGCCTGGTATTCCTAAATTCAACGGACTGGAGGAACTCGAATTGCGTTCGACTCGAGGAGTGTCCCTCCACAACGGAAGAAGCAACACAGTCGACACCTCTACCCACTACTACAGTGGCTCCTTCTTCAACTGAGACCAGTTATCTAGGCGAGAAAGGGCTGATATTGTCGCGTGCACAGGGTTCTTATTACACTTTAATCCTGGAACTTAATTTTTAAATTTTTACGAGTCAATTTTTAAAGGATTCTCACCGAAGTGCCCTGGAACGACAGTTGACGTGGGAGGCCGATCGTGTTCAGGAGACGCGGATTGTCCAACGGAGCAGGTAAACCAGTTATCGAGGCTTGAACGCACCTGTTTGGACAGGTTAGAACAGGAAGCAGGAGGGTCGAACGAGTATGAGAACGTTGATATCAGTGAAAAGTGTGGATGCACAGACAGTCAGAGTGAAACTTTGCATGTGATGTAGCGCGTGCGTGCGGGCCCCGATCACTGAAATTCTTTGTAACAGATGATGTTGATATTTCTTGTGAAGTACTGTATTTCGCCGTAGGACCAGTAAAGTCGTGTATGACGTCCGGAACATTTATTGCGCTTTATTCATACCATCATTGCTAGGTCTCGTCTATGTATAGTCTCCTCTGCACCATAAAAACAAAAATATGACACTGACACCTACAGTGAGCGTCGATGCCGGAGGCCTTTCCACGTCCTTGAAAAGCACGCGACGCGACCGCGCCGCTCATGATGGAATCGTTGTGGCAGCGACGAATCTGGGCCTTCTCGATAGTTATTCATCACATTTGATGTCAACTAATAGGAAAACTAACAAACTATCAAGGAAACCCCATAGCGTGTTGTGCCGGAGAGGCTTCCAGCTCGAGCGGCGCGGTCGCGACGCGTGCTTTTCCAGGCCGCGGAGAGACCAGCGTCATTGACGCTCACTGTAGTAGCTTCTTACAAATTTCTATAAAGATGAAACTCAGTGAAGTTCTTCCGTTTCCCATTTTCATCTGCACAATGCTCCACCCACTGCCCAGCCCACTACGTTGGTCCCGGCCCGAAATTACGTCATTGTTTCCACATCTGTCCCAATTATTTTTATCCACCATATATTCAGCGTTGTTGCCGTCCCCTGATCGTTTCACTGGGTGTTAATCCACAGCGATGCACTTGTGCCGATCCTTACGCTGTGTGGTCTGCATGCGGTAGCCTTTGTCCCGAATATTGTGGACAACCGGGGGTCAGTTTTTAATCTATTTTGATTATAATTATCCCATTTTTCATTGGATGATTTTTAAGATCCCTCACTGCTCAACGACATGTAACGCTGGCTGCCATTGTGCTCCAGGATATGTAAAGGCCAGGAATGATCTTACAGCGCCATGTGTTCCACGTGACAAATGCTCCAATCTATCAACCAGTAGGTGTTCTAAAATACAATGGCATTTTCCAGCTGGGTAGGTCTTTAGGGGTTATATTCTCTTAAACTTATAAATACCAAGTTAACGGCCTCCAGGCGCCGTCGATGACGCGTGCGTTGTGGTTAGTGCGAGCGGTCGCGTCGCGGCAGCGCCAGCACTCTCCCAGCATAGGTGGTCTAGGTCGTCAATGGGTTAAACCCTTCCATTGAGGGATTTCTGTACAGATTCTACTCCCAAATAAAATACTTGGCACAAGGGACATAACCCATGTTTAGCAGGCTACGATGAGCCCCGTGCTACGATCAAAGAGATTGCTGTCACTCCGAAAGACCCGTTTTCAGACCAGCAGGTTCGTAAAGCTTTTTGTTTTCTTTATTTGACCCGATTTCGTCATTTCTTTACCATGGTTTATTGACACCCTTTCCATTTGACTGATTGTTATAGCTTGTTGTCTCGTTAGCCTGCTCTATTCATTTATCTAACCTAATAAGGAACGAAAAAAAACGTAAACCCATTGAGCTACATTTTCTTCCGAGAGAGGTCTATTCCTCTCTGTTCCTCTCTCTTTCATCGTTTTCTTTTGTTTTTTTTTGTAGCTTATAGTTATAGTTATAGTTATCTAATATTTCCCATGTTAAGCTTGCTACGGCCAATCTCGTACCAGCAAAGAAATCAGTCAGTGGCCGATTCAGCTTTACGCAAATCAGTGCAAACAACCTCCGGATAAGCGGTAATCCTTGAAGGTTCACTTTATCAAATCGCGATCATCCTGAGGCCGCATGCATCATCGAGATTACCCAGGGTAAGTGTGCAAACACCACCAGATTTACCCATCGTTAACACG
This sequence comes from Ancylostoma ceylanicum, assembly GCA_000688135.1. Taxonomy (NCBI): domain Eukaryota; kingdom Metazoa; phylum Nematoda; class Chromadorea; order Rhabditida; family Ancylostomatidae; genus Ancylostoma; species Ancylostoma ceylanicum. Next base: position 357,604 of record JARK01001530.1, read on the forward strand.
GGCGTCACCACGTTTACCCTGGGTAATCTCAATGTCTCACCCAGGCCCTGGTCCAGTTTTCATTTCTTTGATGCCACCTCCTTGCAAGTGATACAGTGAACTCCAAACGGTCGTAGACAAGCGGCGGGACCGCGGCGCGTGCACTCTCGTTGTCTGCTGCATCGAGGCAGCGGACCTGATGGACAGAGACACGGGGGAAAGCCAATACGTCGTGATTTCCCGTTGCCTCGGTAGGTGCAGCAGACAACCAGAGTGTTTGCGTCGCGGTCCCGCCCCTTGTCTGCGGCCGTTTGGAGTTCACTGTAGGTGCCAACGCCGCGGCGCGGTTTCGCTGCGCTGTGCTTCTGGTTCTAACACGTATTTACACGTGGCGATTGGGTTCTAACAAGTTTGAACGTGGAAGGATCGTAAAGACCTGCCAAGATTGTGTGGTGCGTGTCAGAACGTGTTAGAATTAGCGGCTCAGCGCTGCGAAACCGCGTCGCAGGTATTCTGGTCGGCATTTGCGAAGCGGTTCCAGCGACGGAACAAAAATAGGATCTTTCATTCTCCGTCTTAATACCGTGTTTATTTAGGGGTGCTGACTGGCCTACCACCGGGTGAACATGCCGTCTTGATCCACCAATTCGGGGACCTCTCGGATGGCTGCTCTCGCCTTGGGCCGCCATTCCTGTTTAGAGGAGGCATGGGGACGCCATCGCTGGGCGATGTTGTTGGTGGGTTGACTTACCCATTCTTCTATTGAGGGTAGTCTATATTTGGAGAAATAATAAATATTTCCAGCTGATGACTCATCGACAGCTTCGTTTACGAGGGTAGTCGACTGGCCAATCGTTGACGTGATAGGACGATCTATCGCCATTTATAGGTTAGCATAAGTGTTGTTATTCAAGTTTGAAGAATTCAAACGAGCCCGAGTGGAATGCACACCCAACTCGAGGACATGGATTCCTTCGTTTATCTCGGGCAGAAAATTTCACTTGACCGAAATCACCAGCAGCAAATCACACGTCGAATTCAAGCAGAATGGAAATCCTTCCATCGCTACGACAAGATTCTCTCTTCCAGAACGGTAGAAATGAAATGGAAGCGCAAGTTATTTAACTATTGCGTCTTGCCTGCAATGTTGTACGCAGGCGAGACATGGGTACTGACAAAAGCCGCAGAACATAAACTTGCTTCAGCGCTAAGGCGGATGGAACGCCGTATGATTGGAGTACGACTCCTCGACAAGAAATCGAACGCATGGTTACGCGGAGTCACTAAGGTCAAAGACATGATAGCTAGCGCAGCTGAAAGAAAATGGGCTTGTGGATGGGAGCTTGCCAGATCAACGGATGTGAAATGGTCCCAGGAGCTCATGGAATGGCACCCACCATCAAAACGATCGGATGGTCGACCGAAAACACGATGGCGTGATGATCTTCAAAGACTTCTAGGAACATGTAACACACCGTGCACAGCGAGAGTCATGACAGAAAGGGGATGGATTGATCTATTGAGGTGCCGCATATTGTAAAATATTGAACGGCAAATAAATGTAAATGTAAAATTGTTGGCGTCACTGCGGCGCAACACATCGATAATCAATACGTATCAAAGTTGATGTCGCTTAAGCTGGCTGCAAGGGGTGTTATATTTCAATTTAGTTCACTTTACGTTCATAAATGACTACACTTTATTGTGAACTGAATGATGCCGTCAATGTTAAGGTTTTCCACCACCGAGTACTCCCTGCAAACCAAAGACGAAGGTCCACTTGCATGTGGCACAATCGGTCTCACTGCCTTTTCTCGATCCTGATCTACGGTGAAAATTCAACGATATTTTTTCCGCTTTCCACTTCTGCAGTTTTTTTTTTGCCTTCTCATTTTATTTTTTTTGCCTTCCCCGTTTATCTGCTCTGATCCTCACTGTACGCTCATTAACTTCTTATTCGTGATGCTCATTAACTGAAATTGAGTGCTTATTGTTAAACTCACTCACTCGCTTGCCTGCAGTAATTTTGCTCCACTTCAACTTTTTGCATTTATCATCTACTATGAATAAATGTACGTGATGAAAGGAATGTTACTACTGTCTGTGTTTATGTCTACCACTTTTAAAAGTAGGTAACAATAAATATTATCCATACTCTCCAATGATGGTCATTCTGAGAACTGGGAGTCATTTATTTATTTATTTATTCAATACACCAAAAATTGGTGAGCCAAAAGGTACCATCGTTGCTCTTATGAAGAAATATCTAGGCATTCATATAAATCGGCAAAGAAAGTCGAGTATCAATCGACTACGCTTGCTAAATAGCACCATCCAGCCAACAAAGAAGTTGCTCAACGAATACCACGACCAACAGTCTGACAAGATGGCTAGGTCAAAGCTACAAGCCAGAAGAGGAACGCCAGATATACTCGTACCAGCCAGCAACGTACCATAAAGCAATTAGCTTCATGAACATGTCGGAACTTCGGAACGCAGGTATACCCGCTGAAAGCCCCTGCGGAACCAACATGTCGAGTAGCCAGCGGAACTCGGTAGCACAAGAAGCTAATTGTAAGAGCCACTAGTATTAGACGGTGATGAGAATGCACAAAAGTGGTGCAGACGGTAAAGAAAAATTGTATGAGTTACCACGTTGGGTGAGTGCGTTAGTGGGTAGTCAGACCAATGAGAAAAGACAATTGTTAATTGCTAATAAAACAATAACACGAAACGCAACTCGGATAACACTAAAAAATTGAAGTAAAACAAGTAATACGTAGCACAACATCACCATAAATGTAGACAGGACTGCTGGTAGAGCGTAGGACAAAAATACAGCAGAACAGCACATATGTAGGGGGCTGGAGTTGAGCTGAAAAAGTAAACAGGCATCGAAGTTATGCGGATAAATTAGGAGAAAGTTAAACTGTGAAGACGCTTTGTCCATTGCGCTCCCTATTGAGTGCACCGCTGAGGACGTAACAAAATGGGAAAATCTAAAAAGGATGGCAGGTAAAAAGGATGTTAGTAGCAAGCAATGTTCAGTAACTGTGGGAGATCTAGGTGCTTCAGTTTCTCTTTGAATGCTTTGCCGTGTTGAGCCGTTAATGCATAATGAGGGATGAACTAGAGCCGTCTTGCTAATCTATAGAAGACATTGTTAAACATGCATAAAACGTTCTTCTGCTGGATTTTTGCGTAGTATAGATTAAACCCTCCGGTCCATAAGCTGGTTGGCTTGAATAACCAATATTTGCTAGCTCTAGTCTTGCTAAAGGAGGGAAAACCTCGCCGCCAGTAAAGAGACCTGTGCATCGAGAAGTTCAGGGATAAGTAAATAACAAACAAAGCTAACAAAACTTTGATTCTGAGGAAACCACTGCTTAATCGGTAGGACACGGGGTGAGGTCGTTGGCGAACCGGAGGCTCAGTGTTGTCTGACCTTTATGAGTTGAAAAAATACGGGTGTTCGGAGGTCTTTGGTGATCTAGAGCACAAACTAGAACTTTGAGCCACTTTCAGGCCTCTGGAGACGACGTTTAGTCGAGACGTAAGACCGAAATAAAGACGTTCAAAGTAACAATGCGCAGGCATTATGACCAGAGAACATGGATTGTGCTAAGTAAAGGGTCCAAGACGGCGAGCGCCAACCACACCACACTTCCGGAAGTTTTACCCGAACCACCACGCCATATAACAGACTTCACTGCAAAAAGTGGAGTACATTGTACCTTTTTCTCGGAGCTTATAGGAACCTAAAGTGATTTTCATAGGCGCAGATACGGAAGTTCTTTGCTATTCCTGCTTTGTCACATGTCGCATGATGGCATTCGGCGCTTTTCTCACGAGGGATTAATTAACATATTATTATCTGACATGTTTTTAGTGCTATTCATTCACTGTGCGTTTGTTCTCTGTCTATTACCTACAAATATGTTCAATAAATAGGTATAACTCATCTCAAAACAGCTGAGAATTGAGGCAGAGCAGTGCAATTAGCACATCAGGTCTGTTTGTGGTGCGCTTTCTTTCCTCAGTTTCCTCCTCTCATCTCATATTAGTAGGACAGGTCACATACATATGTTTAGCATAAGTTCTTGATTCTCCTCCAAAGATGGAAATTCCCATGATTTTCTAGCTCAGGCACAATACTGCGATGAACTGCGCAGTTGTTGGTGACGTAGAAATAGCATGAATAGACCCCCGTCGCAGCTACGTCACATCCGGTTTGGTACTTTACCTCCATTGCACTATTGGTTCCTTACTGCTGTTATTGTCGTGTAACTGCTTAAGAAATGCCGCAAAATTGTTGAGTACTTCACTCTGGCTTCTAAAGAGGCTTTTTGTTGCACTATTCTGGTAGTGCAACATTTCTTTAGACAGGATTGGTAGTAAACCTCTTGAAACGACGACGATTGCACAGGTTGTGACGATGACCTCGAATCCATACCTTCCCAAAATTGGCCAATGTTCTCTGGGATACGCTCTGCCCATTTTTCGCGTTCCTGTACAAGTCCAGGTACTAGTTTATAAAAGGGCCTCGTAAGTTTCCACAAGTTTGAATCCTTCCGAGGAGCGATACGCACTGATGCAGACGTTACATTTACATTTATTACATTTATTATAAGATACATGTACATGTGAGATGACACAACACATTATTTAAGTTATTACTAGAAGGTTATCTTATCTCATTTCGCTTGCCTATTTTCCTTTCCGTTACGTTTTTCATTACATTACACTTTATCCCACAGTTGTGAGGTGTCTCATGTCGCCGAGCAAGATCTTAATCTCAGTCAACTGAGAATGTTGTAGTGGGTGGTAGCGGAATAGATAACTATCGCGTTTCTTCGCCTCCCCGAGAGCTAGGCTGTCACCTTTTATGTGGATCCTCATGAGCCGTGGAATGCGTAACATTACAAAGTCAACGGCGACATTAGTCATCATGAACTGTGTTCATGACACGTTGCGCTCACAAAACCGAAAATGGGCATAACTCATCACAAAGCACAGATTGAGCAATTTGGAAAACGGATTTGAGATCAACGTCGTAAGCTACATAGGGCAATATATGCACACCCTGCCAGGGATGACCGTAATGACCATACTTGTTAGTTTCGTCTCACAATCTAGGCATGCTGAGGCGCACTTGTTGCCCAACGAGAGTGCCATCCCATCAAGATCTTGAACATTTTGAGTTTATTTGTCACGAGACCCATCGAAGGTTTTGACGGTGCTCTACCTTCACAGGTATCTCGGCCCGGCCTCAAGCACATACACCACGACGAGGTATATAGAACCCATATACACGTCCACATATGCAAGTGCAAAGGCATAATAGTAGGTCAATATGGCGAAGCGATCTATAGTGCTGTCACCCACGCAAAAAGTCTGAAATTTACCAACTCTGCAAGAAATCAGCATTCATTGTTCCCTAGTCTTACGTAGTTGATAAACTGAAAGCAGATTAGCTGCGAACGTGGAAATTGCCGACATGGAAAAACAAATGTCCAGATGGCCAGCAAAGTATTTCTGTCATTATACCACATCTTTTAAGAGTTCGGCCTTGTCATTCAAATTCGCTCATTACCTCGATTTATGGGCAAGAGCTGCGAAAATTTATGAGCTCGAGATTTTGCAGTACTCTCAGATTTTGATGGATTCAGAGCTTATAATCGAATTCCCACAAAATGCTAGGGAAGTTCCTCAAATGAAGCCGCTATTTTTTTCTGTGTCTTAGTGCAAGGGCAAGCGTTGCTCCGTGAAATATTCGTGGTTCAGCAGCAACATGCCAAATCTGAATAGAAGTAGTCGCATTTACGTAAATTGGTGCATCGTTTGGCCGCTATTCAAGGGCATCTACAGGAACTTCAAACGGCCAGTTGGATAGTGACCAATGTCGCGGCGCGGCGTGGCACTCTGGCTGTCTGCTGCACTCCTTGACCGATAATGCTTTCATCATGCTCTCTCATATTCTCTCTCCAATGATGGCGCACCGTGTCACTGGTTCGCATCCAAATAGCTCTTTGGAGTTTCCTGTATGGCATTGTGCCCTCATAAAAACATCAGGGGGTATTGTGCAATTGCGTCCGCTACGCATATTAATCAAAATTCGTCAGCAGTAATGTTTGTTTTTACAAAGATCTCGTGGTAAATAAACAGATAAACACATGTAGACGCTAATAGGCTCTTAGATTCCGGAAGCACCGCCCACAACGGCACACATCACAGTTTTCTAGTTCTGCGGTGTTCTCGTCGTAATTGCGTACTCGTGGATTTAACCGTTCGTTAGGATCGCATTCTAGGACTTTTTCCTTGTGAAAAAACCACTAAATAAAGAAATATTTTCCTGAAAACGCCTTGATCACATTTTGTTCGGTGAGCTACGGTTCTGTTTGTGTAATCAGGGCAGATTGACGCTCGAAGGAGGTTTTTTTAATTTTTGAACGAAAAGTCAAGTGAGTTCAAAAGTAGAAAATTTCTATTCTTTTAAGTTTAACAGCTATCCTTCATTCTTTGAATCCATGCGGAAAAAAATTAATTTTTCGAGAAGAGCACCGCTGATTTGCCTTGTGGACCCTCTTTTCTGCTCGAATTTGCTTAATTTCTTGCTTCAGAAGGGCTACAGCCTAAGCAGATCCTAAATTTAGTGCGGACATCCTCGTCATCTATGGCGCCCATCGTTCAGTGGCGTTTTTTCGCTAAAGGGCGCTATAACATAAAACATCGCCTAGAAGAGGCCGTAAAAGCCGCTAAGTAGTCTCGCGAGGCAAACGCGAAATTGACCCTGAACGAGCGAAATTATGCTTATCTCCTGGGGAAAAACTCAGCGTTCACTCGCCCTCATGGACGCTACAGCGATTGGCTTCGTTCACGGCAACAAAAGTTGCCCTGTGGCTGGCCCTGTGCCGTCGTGGTGTTATCAGATGTGAGGTTGGTGTTGAGAGCTGGACGTCTCGGCGGCTGCCGAAGCTGCTGGCTGACAGTCCCCCTGGGGCGAATTCTCCCCCGTCGCTCAACGAGCCCATTATTCCTCACTTCAACCCATTTTGCAGGCGAGTTTTATGTCGTCAACAAGTGCGTAAACGTTTTCCAGCCAGTACTTCTTACAATGCCCTTGTGAATTGTGAACGAACGAACGCGTTCCCACTCACTCACTCACTCTACCAGCCGCTTTTATTCATTTTCCCTGGTACTTTGGTTTTTCCGGTAAATTTTTCCCGCTTCTCTAGGATTGTTATCTGTAGTTTGATTTCCAGAAAGAAAATTTCTCAGACTATATGACTTCTCCAGGAGATTGTGTTTTCTCACTCTACATATTTCGATTTTATTAACCTCTTCACATCTGTTTCTTATCTTTTTCTCGTAATTTTTTTCTTGTTTTCATTATAAAATGTTGTTATTTTCCATGAGACATTTGTATGAAGAAGGCGCAGGAATTCTTTCCATTGGTATATTTTAACCAAAAAAAGTAATTAGAGCACAGATTGTAAAAGTTCTTACATGGCCAGGCGAACCACTACACTTTCACTTTCTAATCTAGAGTAATCCTAGAAGTTTTCTCTTCTTTTCTCAAACGACGCTCCTCCAAACGCACGCGGTAGCGTCGCGGTTCAGTATAGGAGATGCAGAAAGAAAGATGGTGAATCTCAGCGAGCAAGAGAACTGTAGGCCTTTGCCTAGTACGACGATCCGCATGTCATAGCATATGGGAACAAATATGCAGTTTTTGTGCTTAAAAAAATTAGAAAAATATAGAAGCGGAACAGATCGGAGTAGGAACTACCAGTGGAAAAAACTCGCTTAAGTAGATTGATGGTACACCACTCTATTTTTCTTGAGAGAAATCAGAAATATGTAGTACCTCAATAATTTAAAAATAATGAGCTTCTAGAATAAAAATGATGAGTTGAGCGAGTTTCCAGTGGGGCTGCTTTAGTGTTTGAGGCAACAAGCTGGAATCTCAATTTCACATAGCAGTACCGCAGTAAAAGGATAGACGATAAAGTGGTCGGCGTTGATCAATCCCGTCACGAGGGATGCGCCACGCATTCGACTTCATCTGAAATCGTAGAAGGCGTTGAATGCGTATGTGCCCTGTACAGTGACTTGCGGGGGGCATCCGATGAACCAAGTCAGTGCTTCATCCTCCCAGACTCCTCTGGTAGCAATTTACCGACCCCGGAGGGATGGATGGCTTGGTTGGCCACGGGCGCGGGATCGAACCATCGACCGTGTGCGTGCGCAGCGAGCCTCTTACCACTGCGCCACTTCCCGTTGTCTGTGGATTTGCTGTGCATCCTATTAATATCATAGTTTTACATACAACGTATGGCACACTGTGGCGACTTATACTAGGCGAATAGCCGTGCCTTGAACTCTTGGACTTCATGATAGTCCAGTTTATAACTGTAGAGGAGAGTGAACAAAGAGAGATATGTGAGAAATGCACTGCACGGTTTACTGCACCATTCAGACTCGGTAATATCATCTCGAATACAAAACGTGACAGTCCAGCCCGTCCACATTGAGGTACGATTTCAACGATGGACATGAATACTATGATGATCATCAACGATATACACAATAATTCCGGATTTTACCCACTTTTGGAGAAAAAGTAATACGTTCTGCATTTTCTCTCGCTGTAGTAATTTGTGCAAAGGGTGCTGTGAAAAAGAACAACATCATGAAATGAGATAGGAAATTTGAAAAACCTGAGATGAGAGGAGAAGAAAAGAGTGGAAGAGGTCGCTAATTAACTTCAATAAGAGCCTGCAAAGCTGCACTGTCTAGAAAGACTCCTCGCCAATTATTTATGCAGCAATTTGCAACTATGTTTAGGACGAGGTGTCATACTTTTTGTAATAAAAATTTCTTGGAAATTTCATTGTAGGCAATGAAGTTATGTGTTTCCAACAGATTTCTTCCTCTTCTCTTCTTCATTCTTGTTTCATGCACCAGCATTATGTACATACTAGTCCTGAATATGTTTTAGATGCATTCCCCAATGGAAGTAGTGAGAAGCTCATCCAGTAACCTACTAAGTAAAAACACCTTTGTCACGTTTTCCTGAATATAACACATTTTCAACCCGTGTGAAGCTCCATTTCTCCGATTTTTCTCAAGATAAAAAAGTCCAGATGTCCAGCTACAATGACCAGAATCAGAACCACTCAAGCATCCGCTTCGACGAATACTATAGTGGTTTTTTGCACCCATCGTGGACAATCGTACGCTTCACTGGTTTTTTACGGTTTTCAAAAGTAGTTTGGAGGCAGTTAAGATCGACGAATTCAATGGGCATATGGTACTATTCTTGTGTTTTTACTGACGCTAAGTACTAAGTACACTTGACGCCATGAAGGGCAAACCCCATTTCAAACCGTTCTAACGGATTTTCCTGAAAATCTAGGAGCCGCTGTAGTTCCGGGAAAATGGCCCTTTCCTTAATTTCGTTCATTCGATTCATTACAGTCGGCACTGCGTTCCATCTCGCAGACGTCTAGAATACCAGTTCCGGAAGAAACTTTTGAAAAACAGCTTTTAGGCGTCAGGATTTGATTTTCACCTTGTCTGCCATCTCATTAAAAAAATTAAGCCTGTTCTGTCCGAATCAGGAATAATAATCGCTTGATATGACTATATTTCCCGAAGGAGTGAGAATTTCATGTGTTCTGCACAATTTAAGCTCCTATTTGAATCCCTACTGTTGGTTTCTTATGGTAAGGAAACTCATTCATCCCCTTTAGCAAGTCAAAAAGTGACGAAATCAAGTTTTATGAAGGGTTGGTGAGTTTTTGGTCGAATTTATTTATTTATTTATTTATTTATTTATTTATTTATTTATTTATTTATTTATTCATTTATTTATTTATTTATTTATTTATTTATTAGGGTGAGTCATAAGTTTTAGGAATTTTTTCTTTCGATTTTCTTGGAACTCCAGAGCGCAAATATTTAGTAAGTTAGAAAGTGCGTTAATAAGTGAAGTTCGCCCTACAACACGACGGGCTTGTTTTTGCACTGCACCTGTAAGCAATGGCTTTTTGACTCAAAACAGGTGGCAAAACTGGGATTCTCACCACTTTCGGGCTTTGTGGTTTTTCTCTTGAATTAGTGCTTAAAACCGAATGTCACGTAACACTACTACTCAGAGATATTTTGCCTACATATAGGTCGGGTAACAGCTCCTGGCTCTCAACATGCTCGGTTTTTGTGCAGACTTCATCATAGAGTGGGTGAGGCAAGTGGCAACCTGTAAAAGAATTTGATTGCGTTTTGGCACGCTTCGTTGGGGATTGAACCTCTTCTTTCTCCTGCGCATCGCACGAGCGATGCTCCTTCAGAATAGCAGGCAATCAGAAATCTTCAGCATTACTGAGAGACGAGAGATTGCCAAAAATGAACTGAAATGCGAGTCAACCGTCTTTTTTGTTTTGTAGAACCGAGCACAGTACGATTGGGACAACCACAGCCTAGGTATTTGTTGCCATGCCGTCTAGGATCACAATGGTCCATTCCTCAGAAAAATCGCTAGCTGCTCTCTTTTGAGGAATGCAATTGAAAAATTCCTAAAACTTATGACTCACCCTAATATTTATTTATTTATTTATTTGGCTCAACAATCAGGAAAATGATATACCATAAATAAAAAATAGTAGAACATCTTATTCACAGTTATATTCCCCACTTCTAAAGAGCCACATTACGGGCGGAAACCAGCTGAATTAGTTCCCACGGAGCATTTGGGCGGTGCGCTCCACAGGTGCTACCTGTCTGTCACAGCTGTGGTGTGCACCAACATGTCTTGTCCTCCGCAGTCGATGAGACGCAGCGTCATTTGCGTTGGGTTAGGTCAGCTTGCTTAAGGAACGCGACTAACGGGGATATGAAAATGTGTTTGAAGGACCTCTTAAAATATTTTATGTACATATTTAATTATTGCCTTGAGTAGGTTTAAAATTTATTATTATTATTATTTGAGTCAGGTGCAGTTTATACTAGATGCGTGCGTGCGCGTGCCTTCATGTGATGAAGAATAGGCCTAGTCTTTATTTATTTATTTATTTATTCATTCATTCATTTATTCATTTATTTGTTTGTTTGTTTATTTATTTATTTATCTATTTATTTATTTATTTGTGTATTTATTTATTTTTAGCTACTGGTTCAAGTTCAAATTCAAAGCAGATCTAACGCAACTCAGACGCAGGCGAAACGCGCGCGTTTGCGGTGCCACGGCGGATCTCTTTGATAACATATAAATAAGCATGTCTTGTTGACCATCATTCATGGAGGATCCTCATAAATGTACGCGTGCGTCTGACGCACGACTAACGCACGCATCTATTACAGTATGAGTTCCCTTATAGGATCTTAACCATCTTAGGATGTAGTAATAGGAATAGTATGTCTACGAATCGCTTCCGGTTTCGGATTTTTTCCTGACATTGTCTATAATTTCCCATTTGCACGTTTTCCCACCATTTTCCTTTTTTATTTTCCTTTTCTCTTTTTTTATTTAGCAGGCTTTTCCACGGCAGGTGAGATCCTTCAATCTTGCACCTCCTATGTTTGAGGATAATTATATGTCTTACGGATTGCCGACACACCGAGAAATTGCAGTGGTGGAGCCCAGCAGCACGAGTTACACACGTGGCACTCTGACTGTCTGCGTGTCCACATATTCCACTTCTATCACTGCTTTCATTCCCGTTCTTGTCATGCTCTTGCTTCCTGTTTTAACCCGTCTAAACATGTGCTGATGTACATGTTTTCTCGGCCACTCATCACTGCTCTTGGTTGCATTTTTTCCTTACTTCAAGGTTTTTTTTCGAAGTAGGTGATCTACGATCATTTGGACAGGGTGAAAGGTAAATCCTTGCTGCAGTGCTGTGTCCATGTCAATTATAGTAGTATGCGATGGAGGTGTGCGTGCAATTGCGGATATCCTTCGGGCGCGTAATGACCCGATTTGGTCCGGCGATTTGGCACCTATCCGATACCTACACCGGCCTCTTGTGAACTCGACCAGCTACCTGACCCATTGGCCATGTTGCTTGCGGATTGCTAAATTTCATCCACGAAAAGTACGCGGATCCTCTAGGCCGCTGCTTATCCGCTGCCGATCTGGAAAACGAACATTAATCTCCGGAAGTGGAGTATTCGATACGGATGCCGTTAGAAACAGAGAGGCAGGCATTCGTGCGTTACCTGCTCCTACTCGGCGAAAGTTACTGGTGTAGGAGGAAAAATCAATTATCTTCCGCGTTGGTATCATCTATGCATTGGAAATCAAGTTTTTCAAAGCATGAATTTGACTGATGTGACAACTCGTCCTTTTGCCAAGGAATAAGTGAGTATGTGGAGTACTTAGCGAACTGAACAAGTCTTTTACCACGATTTTATGTTTCTATGTCGTTTCTTCTTGTTCCTTTCCTGACGTGAGAGTTTTCCACATTTCTTGTTTCACCTGGGAATTTTCCACATTTCTTGTTTCCTCATATTCATCTTGTTCCTCTTGATACTCTTTTCACTCATGAAAAGTTATATAAACTTCTATGCACAGCTCACCACTCCCTTCACTCCTTCGAACTTTTTTCGAAAACTTTTGAAGATAAAAAGAAAACTTGCTTTCAATCGTTAATGACTTCGTACTCCAGAGATCGTGAACTTCATCCTGTGAATACTGTAAATAAATGTACTGTAAATATTGATCCATATAATGCTGTACATAAATGAAATACTGCGAATAGTAAAATACAATTTGGTCCGAAAGTCTTGTACCATCATCTATTTTTCGCCTCAGAATTTCTTGATCTTCTATTGAATTTCTTTGGCAAAAGATTGTTGTAAAATGTTCTACTACTTCTCAATATAAAAATCCGCAGACCAGGTTCCATCCATGAACGATAATATATTGGTGAATTGAAGAAAGGGTAAATTTGATGCAGGACTTTTGGACCACCCTAACACCAAAAATATCACTATAGAGTAAAACTCATCTGTTTGTGTGTTTGTTGGTTATCGCTTATATCTCACGATCCAACCAACAAACACACATGAAACCTATACCGTTCGACTCAGAATTGTGCCCCTCACTATTATCTGCGCAAAGCGCAGCTTCGTCGCGCTTCGCGTAGATCACAATGATTTTTTGTACTGCGCGACACAATTCCGACCCGAACGGTATAGGTTTCATGTGCGAATGTCTATGAATAGTCTACCAGAGGAAAAAGCGGATGTTTATTTGTTGTATATTCACTAACTCATTGGAATACAAGTTGCAATCAGTGGTTAAGCTCTCAGGGTTTTGTCTGAAGTCAGTTTAGCGTTTCGAAAGGGTTGAATGCGGAGTTGAAGTTTCTATACGGAAGCGATTACCAACACACATTTTGATTACATTCCTACAAGTGCTCCGACTCGCCTTCGGCGAGCCCCGCAACTGTCGGCTTCATCTGCTTTGTTGAAAATTATTGGTACGTCAGTACCGAAGTCCCGCGAAGCGGGCAAGTGCGAGACTCGCCGGATTCGAGTCGGAGCACTTGTACAAAGTAAGTGATATACTGCGAATACTACTCCTGTAGATACTGTAAAAACTGCTAATATATCCTTGCGTTCAAAGAAAAACTTTACTCACATTCAATCAATAATCGACATTCGTGCACACATTTATAGTCATCTGGGCCTGGATGCGTCATTGAGATAACTCAGGGTAAACGTTTTGACACCCATGTTATCGAAGGTTAAATGGCGTGATTTTGACGCGTTTACCCTGGGCAATCTCAATGATGCATGCAGCCCTGATGAAAGAGCGGGTTTTTTAAACTGTGCCAAATTCAAGAAATCTTACCTGGTCAAATCTCTGTTGTATATGCATCAATTTCAGATAATTTCAGTCTCAAGGTTTTGGACGAGTTCCAAATTCCAAGAACGTAGGGGTAAGTAGCGCCACCTTAGCTTACGTCCGCCTAAAAAAATACGAGATGAAAGTGAAAAATTTTGACATGAATCATGTGCATGTTCCGTATAAAAAGCTCAGACGAATCTCAAGCCAACAATCCATAAAAGGAGCCTGATTAAATTTTATACACTCTACATGTATAGTAAGCACCAAAAAGCAATAAATAAACACTAAGCAATAATCAAAGACTTCACAGCTGAACAGGGATTTTTTTTTTGGTTAGGCGCCTCCTCCATTACTCGCAGGCCAACCCCCTCATTCATCCTTGAACCCATTTCATAGCATCATCCCCAGTTAATGGTGCCTAGGGATAGTCTCTTTTCATTGAATCTGGTCCTGCATTGTACCGCTGCTTCCTTACACGGCCATAGATCCATATTGTGGCATTTTCCCAGCTATTTGGCTGCGCGGCCCAATTGTCTACCCACTGACCTAATATTTAGCCCTTCACGGTCCTTTCTGTTGTACTACTCGCTTTTCGAGGTACATTCCCAAGCACATGATGTTCTGAATTTTGGCTGAGTAAATTTAGCCAACGTTGAAGTGTCAGGCTCTATTATAACCTGTGAAGTGGCTATTTTTCCTGGAAATATTCTACTTGGAAATGTTTTGCTAATCTTGGGACAACTTTTTTTCCTGATATTATAGCAACTTGCTGTCATTGAACAACTGTTACGGGAACCCCAAGAACGAAGAAACTTCACGGCTGTCCTATTAATCCGTGAAATCACATGCCCACTGAACCCCAATGCTCCCTGGCCTCTCGCCAATATCCAGTCTCCTCCATCGAAATGCGCTGGAAATAAATCGTCGCAAAGACAAAGCCGTAACGACTTTCCTATGAGCGTTGCCACCTTTCGTGCCCTATTCCTGTGGCGCTTGCACTTTCCTCCGGCGCTGGCAAGGATTCGGTTGTTACCGCTGACTTCACTGGTGCATACTCTAGACGATGTCCTTCCCTTTCACCGTATCTTGTGGTCTCTTGTTGGCTCCGTTGTTTGTTTTGCCGAGAGATCGCCTTGTCGCTATTAGTCAACTGCCACATTTTGCATTTTACCGCTTTCTACTTAAGTATCCTTGTATGGAAAAGGAAAAAGAGTGCTATTACCAACCTCTATTCACTTCCCATTACTTTTTGTTTTTTTTCATTATTTTTTGATTTCTTCAACGTGAGCGTTTCGCTCCTATTTCCTTTTCTTCGAACGCTTTTCCTTCATTCTTCGCGATCAGTATCGCTTTCTACTAGTTTTCTAACTTGGGAAGAAAAATTTTTGTTCCCATTGGAGACCACGAGTTTTTCCAAGGTGAATATTTAAACCTTCCAGCTATTTGTCGTGAACAATGCTTTGTGTATAATTCATTTGTGTACATGCACCACTAATCGATTCTCGCCAGGGATTCTTGGAAACTATCTGAAGTATTTCTTATGACTCTTCTTAGTGACAGTTTCATCTACGCTTAACCGTTATAGGCTATCTTTGTAGGTGCCAGTGTTGTCCGTTCGTTGATGTTTTGATGTTTCCTCCTGATCCTTTATCTCTTGTTCCTTATTTTGACCGTTCATGACTGTTTTGCCCTTATTTTACCCACGCATTTTGGCGCATCTTAAATCTGTCCGATAAATAAGTAAATAGGTAAATACCGAACAAATAGCAGAGGGTATAATTCATTCTTGAGAAGCTCTTCCTGAAAATCCGGCTGTTTCCAGTGCCTTTGCCCTATGATTTTTGGGATTTCATGACTTCCCAGAGGCCGTATGCGTCATTGGTATTACCTGGGGTGGAGGCGTTAACACGCTAAATTTAACCAACGTTAACTTGGGCGTCAGTACGTTCACTCCGGGTATTCCGAATGATGCATCCAAGCTACATAGGACCTCTCCCGTTCAGAATCGTTCAGAATTTCCTTGTCTTCTACTATGTACTCTGATAACTTCTCATCGATTTTTTCTTTCCTTCTCGACCTGTCATTGTTCCAAGCAATCCAAACCTATTTGTATCAACCTTTTCAGTCAAAAGTTGCCCTGCTTTCTGGTTTCTCTCATATTTGTTCCTCGTTTCTCTTCCTTTTTGGAATTCCGATGCTGATTAAAAAAGTTTGATAAGTAAACTCCTTAACAGCGTCTTTTTTCCCTTCTTTTTCTTTTTTCTTACACCTTTGCAAGATAATGCGGAGCTCTTTCCATGTGCAGTACTCAATGGCACCTGCTTGGACGTGCTTAGATCCCTATCTGTGCCAGCTTTTATTTTTGTGTTGGTAACTTTAGTATGGTATAGATAGCATTTGAGTTTTATTTTTTACGTTTATTTTGTTGCGATGTGCTTCCCTCGTACTGAGGACCTTGAGTGCATTTGATAGATGAATAAATGAAAATACAAATAAATAAATAAATTAAATAAATTGAATAAATCAGGGTCAATGTATAAAAACGCTCGAAATACTAATGCTCGTAATCTTTTAACATTCTTCATTGCAGTGCGGGTACGGAATTTCATTTCTCAAAACTACAAATGAATCTTTTTCGAATAGTATGAGTTGAGGATACGACGTTTCTTTAGGTGGGGAAACTGTGAGAGTGCTAGAGACCTTTTCGTAGTTTTCGTAGGCTTGAAAAATTACGTATACGTGCAAAATAATATTCCTTGTGGAAAGAGAACTGTTCAAAGTTCTTGTATCACATTTTCTTGTTCAGAAAGTGAAAGAAACCCGATGGGAAATGTCTGCAAATGTTATAGAGTTTTTTTTATGAAATACGTACGTCGGCAGCATTGCGGTATATCTAGTTTCTGAAACAATTTTTCGCATCCTCTGGCAGTGTTGTTTCATTGGAGGGGGCACTGGCGGTATAGCTAAACTCAACGTGGAGTGTAGCACACAGCGTCGTCGGTGTTCAATATCGATTTTCATATGTGTCGATTATCGGTCTTTGGCCAATGATGATAGCGACACCACGCCCAAAATCGTTGTGCGTCGGATGATCCAATGTTATCAGGCCAACGCAATATTTTGAATCGGAGTCGCATGTACATAGGTAATTTTCTGCTGCGCAACTAAGTTTTAGTTTTCAATCCTTTTGAAGAGAAATTGCTTGTAGAGGAACATTGGTCGTTGTCATGCCCATCCCTTCCCACATTTTTTAATTTCTTTTTTTTTTTGCATAGAAAACACAAAAAAGAGAAGTGATTGCATGACTGAATAATAATGTTTTTTCTAATAATATTCTCCTAAGGCACGTTCATTAGCATCAGGTTCAGAATGCGTCCACTCCAACGCACTCGACGACATTCTAATTACCATTCACATATGTATATTGATTATTTGCGCATTATACACTCAATGTTAGAGCTATATTCGTCTACAAGTCCTATATAATTCTCGTTTGTTTGGTATGTGATTATACACTTCCCCATAATGCACTAGTAGAGTGCTCAATTGCTTCCTCGTTTGAGAAAAACAATTACGTATACAGGCCAATGGTGGTTGTAGGAAATTTTCTCTGAAGAGGAAGGCGGTTGAAAAAAGGCTTGGCCGCCAGAAGGTTAGTCAATCTATCAAAAAATTATTCAAATCTGCGAGTATTGAAAAAAATTTTCGATTATAAGTAAAATCAACATTTTCCTCTATTCCATTTTTTTTAACTTGCCGACTTACAGTGGACGTCGATAGTGGGGACCCGTCTGCGGCTTCGAAAAGCACGCAGCGCGACCGCACCGCTTCGGCTGGAATCCTCTCCTCAGCATCAATACGATACTGCTCCTAATCTTTGCAAAAAAGACGCGCCCGACGCGTTTCTGCGTCGCTAAGCGTCGCACGCGCATAACTCGCTCCAGAATAGAGGTTTTGCGATTCTGAAGACAAATTCTTACTCAGCACGTTGTGGCGAAGCTAGTCATACTCCGCATCAGTGTATTTGGTTCTCGAAAAATTTTACAGCTATTTTAAGAAGTTGCTGTATTGAGATATTCAGAAAACGAAATAGCTGCCGTTTTCTAAGTATCTCAGCAACTCCTTGAGATAGCTGAAAAATTATTGAAAACCAAAGACGGTGATGCGCGGAATGAATAGATTCGCTGCAACACGCTGAGTTAGAATCTGTCTTCAGAATAGCAAACGCTCCATTCTGGAGCAAGTTATGAGCGTGCGACGCTTTGCGACGCAAAAACGCGTCAGGCGCGTCCTTTTTGCAAGGATTAGGAGCAGTATTGTATATGGGTTTTTTATAGTTACTTAGTTTTCTTATTAATTACCTTCAAAATGTGATGAGCAACTATCAAGAAGACCCAGATTTGCCACCGCGGCAATTATTCCCTCGTGAGCGGCGCTGTCGCGCCGCGTTCTTTTCGGGGCCGCGAAAGGGTCACCACCATCGACGCGTTCTTTCAAGTCTGTGCAACTGAAACCTTACGCAAACACCTCTTTTTCTGCTCGTACCGCAGTTTTCCATCTTTTCCTTTTAACTCATGATTTTTTTCTCTGCTTTACTTTCTTGTTTTGAGAAGGGTAAGAATTTCCAGCTTGCTTATTTTTCTCCCTTATTTCTTTCATTTAGCTTCTCAGCCCCTCACATAGAGAATATAGGATTGGTGTCTCTTTGCGTGAAAAAGCATGAAATGTTCAGTGATTTCCGCTATCGTGAAAATGGACCCTTTGCTCCATGAAACGCAACACTCAGCAAACACAGAGAATGATCATTTTCTGACGTTTCAGAAGGAGTCTGACACTTTTTCCTCTGCTCCGGTTCAAAGTGCAAACAAGGAGGGCGTACCACGCAGTCGTTGCACGTCGCTTAGTCATTCCATGCCAAATCCGTATTTCCTATTTGGTTCTTGAAGTTTTCATAAACTTCTTAACCACTAGTGAGAGACCAAGTACAGCCTGAGGCACGAAACATCTTGGCCGGCGCGCTCTGAAGTGTTTTTTATGGTGCAATAAGCGATTTTCTCACGCTTTATGGAGATATCGAACCCTCTGAGGGCGATGGATGCAATCTCGGATCTCGTTTGACTGCGCGCAGCTACGCCATTTCTTTTTGGGGTTTTTAGGAAGGAATATCCTATCTCATGTTCAGGAACACTCAAAAATCAACCTGAAGCTATGAAGTCTTACTTGTTCGTCAATCTTGAAGTACAGATTTTCTTGCTATAGTTAACGCTGTTCTATTTGTCTTTTCATTATCTGCCTGGTAATTTTCCATTGTTTTCGATCGGAATGCCATTTTTGAGTCCAGGCTATTGAAATGAAGTCTACTCAGTTTACTCGCACAATTTCAATTCCAGTACTTTCTGGTTGGTATTCTAGGCCTATTTTTCGCATTTTCTCCTACACTCTACTGACAATGAGCCTATTTCCAGAACCCCTGGGCAAGTTGTCCAATCGCATGTAAAGCTTGCTTGACCCAAAGCTCATTGGCAACTTCCTTTCCCATTTTCTTGCCGACAAATTGTCAGCCTGAAGCTTGCAGGCAACTTGCGAGAATATCTGTGATTTATTTATTTATTTATTTATCTATTTATTTATTTATTTATTTATTTATTCACTTATTCATTTACTCACTTATTTATCTTTTTATTTGCTGCACTGAAAAGATGGTGTTGCAAGTTGTCGGCTAGCTTGGAGTCGAGCAAGTTACCGATGCGACCAGACAACTTGTTTTGGTGTTTTTAGTCCATTTATTTATTTATTTATTTATTTATTTATTTATTTATTTATTTATTTATTTATTTATTTATTTATTTATTTATTTATTAGTGTGCATCATCATGGGATTATCAGCTCTCGCTCGTTTAGAGGGACCCAACAGGTGGGAGAACAACTGACATTTCTTCCACTTTAGTAGCTATGGATAGCCGGTATTCCGGAAATGACGTCATTTGAAAAAAATAATTTCAAAGTGGAGTAATCAAGGGCAAGCATGTAATTAACTATAATAGAAGTACGGGATTGTAGGAGATTGAGAGTTGGCGTCCGTCTCTTTCCTCATTTTTCAGCTGGAGCCGTAACTTTTTCTGCATATCGAATGGAATGTTCCTGGTGAGTTCGTGGCATATCAAAATTTCAACGAAAAAATAACGCCGCCTTTTCTGAGTAAAAAACTTAGTGAAAAAGAAACGCCATCTCTGTTCCTGGTTGGAACATGTAGTCTGGAAGCCATTCGTTCTGCCTCACAGATTGCCTTATTATCTTCAACTTCTGTTGTACTTCCATTCACTTTTACATAGCTCTTTCTCGACTAAGGCTCTCAAGTGTTTGCTTTCAATGGCAGAAAGGCATTAATGACCCAGTTGTCGGGTGGCACAAAATTTTTGACACCACCAGCTCTGTACACCTGCTCATGCAGACTTCTCTCCGTATTCTCTGCTTGTTTTGTCCAGTTTCCTGGTCACATGCGTATTAAACACCCCGTCATTTTGCATCTCAATCTTAGGGTAATTAAACGGAGCCAAGATGGGTTAGTTGGAGCTCTATAGCGACTTTCTGGCCATGTTGGAGGGATTCCCAATCGAATATGCTTTGGGAATCCAAATATTCGGGCTCAGCCTAGTGATAAGCGATAAAGGCACTTCAAGCGCAATTTGTACTAGATGCGTGCGTTCGACGCGCGCGCAGCTATGTGGTGAAGAATTGGGCTAGTCGCATCGCTGAGACGCGCGCGTTTACGGTCTCATGGCGGCCGCGCGTTCTTTTCGTTGAGTATGTACAGGCCGCGTTGGTCTTCAAGAAAAAACTCCCGTGAATGGATGCGTGCGTCTGAGTAGTATAAATTGTCCTTTATAGTACGTCGGTGCGTGCGTTAGTCGCGCGTCAGAATCGCGCATCAATATGAGGCCGATTTTCCGTGAAGATCGGTCAACGCGGCATGTACATACTTTACGAAAAGAACGCGCGATCGTCGCGAAGCCAGAAACACGCGCGTTTGAGCTGCGTCAACGAGAACTGACTATAACCTTTATCATATAAACGCACGCGCGTCAAACACACGCATCGAGTATAAATTGCCCTTAAACCAGCTACATACATCACACAGTTTACTCGAAAATATGGAGCAATTCGCAGTGATTTATGTGTCTCGAGATTTCGCAAGTCGAAGTGCTTTTGCAAGTTGAAGTGCTAGCATGGATTTGCTTCCTACAAAGCCTTCCCAAATTTTTTCAGTAGGTTATTAGTTCAAAAATTACCACGGAATCTTTTTAGTAGAGGCATCCCAAAATTCCGTCTGTTCCCGATGCTAGAAGATGGGCGCAAGTTTTTGGCGCGTCAAGCTTTAATCAGAGAGGGTTAAACGAATTCACAGGCCGTGTTGTAGAAATGTTATATTCATTTCTTTCGCAAGCAACAGCTGTTTTTTAATTCTTTGTACCGGTTCTTTAGTACATACTCTGATTTCAGTTAGTAAACGAATCCTAAGCAAATTTCTTCACAGAATCCTGTGGTGAATTCAAAAAGCAACTGGAGGAATCACTCGCTCCTCTGATACATGTAGAAGTCGTACAAGTGCCGTGGATAATCCGAGAATTCTTGAATTTTAGGGATTTACCTGTTTTTGCAATGGTGGCATTGTCACATATGCTGAGCAGGAGTCGTTCACTCGCTCAAGGCTCGTTACACTCGAATGACTTCAGATTGTGGACGTGGGAAACGTCGCTTTATGCTCGCTCCGTAGGCATTGTTGATTGTACTCTCGGGCAGCGATTACCTCACACGTTTTGTTTCATCGGAAAAATTCACACGGAGGTGATTAGACATAGAAATGCATACATTCTCCAATCCTACCCTATTTTTTTTTTGAAAGAGTTTTCATTCTACATATTCCCAACATCTACATAAATGTAGTATATAAGTGAACCTCCAGAAAATTCTAGTAGGGGTTTCTTGGAATTGTGGGAAAACTCCCCTGAATTGTGGAAAAACTCCCATGGATAAACTCGGAATCCAAGAGTTTTTCTTCGTTTGAGTTTCTGTGGGAACGGTCTCTTTTCATTGTTGATTTTTTCTGGAAAATCGAAATTGCATTTGCAGTTTTCAGCTTCATTCCAGCGGATCTGGTTTTTTTCTAGATTTTGGCTTACTCGTTTACTCCCGTTTGTTGCTGTTTCTTGCACTTTGCTACTGGTGTACTACTGACTCCACATTTCATATATTACTTACTGAATCCAGACCGTGGAAGCGTAATTGAAATTACCAATGGTGAAGGTTTTGGAAAACCCAATGTTGTCCATCCACTTCACTCTGGAATTCCTCAGGAATACTCTTTTGGAGATACCGAGAACCTCAGAAGTTTATCGAATCTTCTTGGTTTGCATTTTTCTGGTAACGGTTCATGACGTATTTGATTTTTTCCGGAAAATTGAAAGTGCTTTTTCAGTTTTCAACTACTTCCATCTGTTGTTCTCTCTTACATTTTGCTATTAAATATTATTTGACATTTGCCTTCCTCTTGTAGCCATCAGCATGGTTACCCATGCGTAACCTTGTCTATACCTAGCTTCTACTCACCGGTAATCATATCCATAGGCCGCATGCATCATTGAGATTACCCAAGGTAAACACGTTAACTATACGCACATTGACCCATCGTCAACACCGGCGTCAACGCATTTACCCTGGGTAATTCCAGTTGCGCGTGATTTGTACGCAATCCTCTACAGTTCGTTCCGGTTCCTGAAGAAAAATGTTCAAAAATTGTAACAAGAAGAGGAAAATGAGAATGGATTTCATGTGTCCCTACGACTCGGTTCATTTGTGTATTGATTCAGGAAAGCTGTGATGGAAAACCTGTGTGAAACAATTTCCCATAGGAATCCGTATGGATTTTCACGTTTTCATTTTTCATACAAGCACCCTTTTTGTTGGGATTCGTTGCCACTTTTGGTTTTTGTTTTTATATGACGCAAATGTAGGAAATGTATGTATGTACTTTCTGACAATAACTTACTACACATTTAACTCAGCCACTTAGGCAGCTTAAGTTGAAAATTCTTCTGTTCTTAACACCACCGGGTTTCAATGCAAACGCATGTAGCTCAAAAGATGGTGGAGGGGAGGTTAAAGGCAACACCCATGAAAATTTTTGTCATTGAGATTTGAGCGCAGTCTCAAGTTTTTGACTACGGTGAGCACGAGGGTATCGGTCAATTTTGTTAAAACTTCTAAAAAACCGATTTCTGCTTGTCCTTATTTCGCTGAGTTAGATCGGAATGGTCGAGTTGCGCGGAACCGATCTGACCAAAAAGTCGATAATGCTGCATCCGTCGTCACGTACTTTTTTGACGAATTTGGGTATTTACCCGGATTTACAGTGTTTCCGAGCAAAAGAAAACGGGAATAGAAAAAGGGAAGGATGACGGTTGCACAAATATTATATATCCGTGGAGCAAAAACAGAAAATGTAAGGCAA
This sequence comes from Ancylostoma ceylanicum, assembly GCA_000688135.1. Lineage (NCBI taxonomy): Eukaryota > Metazoa > Nematoda > Chromadorea > Rhabditida > Ancylostomatidae > Ancylostoma > Ancylostoma ceylanicum. Next base: position 380,946 of record JARK01001530.1, read on the forward strand.
AGGACAAGAACAAATATCGCTAATTCACAATTAGAGATAACAATTAAACGATACGAGCCGGAAAAAGGTAAACAACTATTGAAAAGTGGAAATAGAAAGCTTTCCAGGCAATTATGACCAAAATAGCAGATGAACTGAGGTGAAAAGAGCGCAGAAAAGAATTTTTTCATAAGAAAAACTTAGTGACGGCAGCCAAAAACAGCTGATCCGTGTCAAGTGCCGCTCCAATGCTACGCTTGCAAACAGGAGAACTCGTACCCGCGGGCTGGTTGGTACTGTTGTACTGGAGTTCTACTTGTAATATCTCGCGTAAAGCGTGACTTCCGACACCATTTTTGTCGCAGAATTGTCGGGACTATGCTTGATATTCGAAAACTTCCAAAAGCTCGAAGATGAAGATGATCGTGGGTGCTGCCTTTAAATAGATGAAAAAAGTCGTTTACTGCGTTATGATTATTCATGGGTGTGAAAGACCACGCGAGAAAGCATTGTTGAGCTCTGTGATTGGTCAGCCAGATAAACCTGCCAATCACAGAGCTCGCTTGTACAACGCTCCATCTTCAAACCAAGGCTATTCTTCTCCCTTGTTTCTTCCGTTCAAAGCACATCTTTTATTTATTTCATCAGTGTTTTTTTTTTGCTTGTTTAGTGCTATGATTTCCCCTGGAAGCACACCATTCACATTCCAAATTGTTACTGGCCTAACACTTTTTGGCAGACTCCACCTCACCCCTTGCCCAGATTGCGGTCGAGACCGCTGGTTTTTCGCGCAGTTGCCTGCCCTTTTTCCATTTTTTTATTCTTTCCACTTCATAACGCCTCAACCATTTGTCTTGTACTTCTTCTTCATTTCTCATTCTCCTCAATCATTTCATTGTCTTTGCACTACCCATATGTATTTATCCATGTCCTGTGTCTAGACGTTGCCTGATTCCTCAGTTTTTTTCAAACTCCTTTTTCTTTTCTTCTTGGTGCATTCGTTATTTTGACAGGTGGCGCAGATGAAATGATTGTATATGTATTGTTTTTTTTTTGTCTTTCACATTTGTTTCTTCCTTAGTTTATAACGACCTCCAGATACGAAGCTGTTGTCTGTTTCTCTTTTCAGGAAGTGCTTTGCTGTTATTTTCTCCTTATTATTTACACCATTTCATTATCCTACTTCGTTCTATGGTGAATATACTTTTTCCAGTTTTTTTTTTTTGGATTTGTATCACTTTTTCATGTCCATACTTATCGGTTTCTACGCGTTTTTGTTTCTATTTTCTCATGAGTTCTACTTTTTCATCGACTGCTTGAGTTCCACACACCTACCCTTGCTACAAGCGTGCTTTCAGCATCCGGATTTCTATAGATGAATGGCCTCTACCTACCTCTCACCAACCTCATCCTTGCAGCAAATCAAATTAGCGTCAATCTCACTATTGAAGGTGAGTCTTGTTGGCTTTCTTTCAGATTAAACAGGCCCGGTCCTGTTGCTTGTTTCCTCAAGGAATGCGCCTAAATGGCCTTGTTGACCCTCTCGTCAAGCTATGCAGCGCCGGCACCGGCGATATCCCTGGGGATCGCAGGGTTTGAAGCACTAATCACGTACTAAACACGCAACGGGTCTAGGGTATGCAAATGGAAGTGGCCGTTTACTCGGTGATTTACGGCGAGTGTTTCCTTAGAGTTTCAGGATTTTTTAGTTTTCAGTCATTCTCAGTGATCAGCTGCTACCTAACGGTTTATGTCACATTGCGGTGCGATATCGCAGTCTTCTGCGATTTGGGATTATGTCGCATCGCTGTGCGTCATCGCAGCCTTCTGCGATTTGGAATTATCTCACAAATAGAAAGTTACACAACCAGGACACAAAGTGGACACATCCAGGTGCGAAATGGTAGACACATCCCGGGGTGTGCTAGATGTGTCAACTATTTTCCGCCGATTCTAGATGAGTCTACTTTGTTTCCCGGATGTGTCTACCAGCTCGAACTGACGCACCTCCATGTGTCTACCTTGTGCCCACCATGTGTCCACCTTGAGTGCTGGTAGTGTCTACTTTTTGGCTGAAATGGTAGGGTCCACCAAGATTACGGGATGAGTCCACATTGTGTCATGGTAGACTCCACTTTGTGTCACGGTAGACTCCACTTTGTGTCATGGTTGTATCCACCAAATGGGCGAGCTGACTCCTGGTTGTGTCCACCATGAGTACTGGATGTGTCCACTATGTATCATGGTAGACTCCCCTTTGTGTCATGGATGTATCCACTACATGTGCAAGCAGAAACCTGGTAGTGTCTACCAAGACTACTGGATGTGTCCACGTTGCAGATGTGGTCATAGCGAGTAACTCTGGCCATCTAGCCAACATCTTCATTTCCATGAACGCCTAGACAACGCTCTATTTCTTTCGCTGCAGGCCAGCACTAGGTCGCATATAGAGCTACGGGTCGGACGACAAATCGGTAAATCTTTGGCTTTGGTCTATCCAGAATGTTCTTATCGTACAATACGCCTGTCAAAGAGCGCCATTTCAACCATGTTGCATAAATGCGTGCAGTGACGTCATGAGAAAGGCAACCGTCGAACGAGATGGCTGATGCAAGGTACTTGAAGGCTCCATATCTTGAAAAAATCAGTGCCCCCTACGCTTATCGTGCCTACTTGGTTTACGTCGATAGATTCGTCATGTATTTAGTCTTCGTGACATAGACACAAAAGCCAAACTGAGCGAGTCGGTCGCTCCAGGCTTCTGTTAGCCTCTCCAGCTCACATTTGTCTAAGGACGCAATCATGACGTCGTCCGCATACAGAAGCTTCCAAAGAGTGGGAACATGCAGATCTCGATTAATAGCATCCATGACGAGAATCAAGAGGGAAGGAGAAAGAGCTGAGCCCTGATGGACGCCAACGGTAACAGGGAATTCCGCCGATGTGCCGGCTGGTGCTTGCACCTGGCTCTTCGGGTCGGTGTAGAAAATCCGCACCGCACCCATTCGACAAGCTCTTCGGGCCGGGACACGATCAAAAGCCTTTTCCAAATTAAGAAAAGCGATGTGGAGCGGCCTCTGCTTCTCACGATGTTTTTCGATTAGAAGACCTGTATCATGGATGGCGTCCGTCGTGCCACACCTCGCTACAAATCCACACTGATTGGTGGACAAATTGACGATGTCCTGAATACGACGGTCGAGTACATGTTCAAAAACTGTAAGACAGGAGTCAGACAGGTCGGCGATCCAAGCAGTCAGCGGGGCTGCCTTTGCCTTTTCAAATCGGAATCGTCGTGCTTCGTTGCCATTCTTTTCCACAACTACCCAGTTGAAAAACTTTGTCAGGCATGCAACAAAACTCTGGCATCCTGATTTCCACAGTTCCACCGCAATATCGTCGGGATCTATAGCTTTACCGGATTTCATTTACTTCAGTGCGGCCTTTCCTCAACTGTGATGAAATGGGCAGGTCCATGGGTCGGCAGAAGTTGAGAGATGGAAGGGTGGGTAGACTCCTCAGTTGAGATCCTCTCGAAGTAGTCGTGCGAACGTTCCCTCGTTCCTGTAGCCCACCAGAAGTTTGCCGTGCTGATGGTTGATTTCGAGGGACTTCTCCACATCTTCCGCTTGTCGTCTACAGTACTTGGCGAGACGATAGATAAGCCGTTCGCCATCTCCCTGCTTGTCTATTCTCCGACGATTGGTCGATTGGCCTCAGAAGACGTATCCGAGAAATGACGGCATCATCCTTTTCCTTTGGTCACCATCATTTAATCCGAGTCGGTCCACATCTCTCATCCTATTTCTGCTCCGGCGGCGTGATTTCTATCTTGCAGGTTAACGGACAGTGCTGCGAGGAAACCGCCTCGTAGGATATGACTTTTGCCTCCGTGAGGAGCATCCGGTCTCGATACCTCACTAAGAAGTAATCGATCTGCGTCGTGTTGCTGCCGCTGTAGAAAAGCACTTTTTGCGCTCCAAGGAGCATCTAAGCAGTAAACCGCTTTTTGAAGATTTTGTGAAACTTGTGGGAAAAAATGCACCACGACAACCCACTCTTTTTTTTTTGAAAATTTGTTTCGAAGGCAACTATGTAAAACTATTTCGTGCCAGTTTTAGGTTTTTTTTCAACGGATTGCACTCGTCAGACGTCTCTTAGTGCCACATCCCAGCAGAATGTAACCGCGCCTTCATTTGCAGCATATTGTTTTCATGTTATCTTCGTTCGCATTTCTGTCTCCATTTAGTTCCCCCCACACTCAATTTATAACTATTTTGAAGTTTCTTGTGTCGCTCACGGCGCCTACACTCGTAGAGTTGGGTTGCATAGATGCTTGTCACGACGTGTAGGAGTAGATAAAGGATAAAGTGGTCGGCGTTGATCAATCCCGTCACGAGGGATGCGCCACGCATTCGACTTCATTTGATCATCGTAGAGGCGTTGAATGCGTATGTGCCCTGTACAATGACTTGCGGGGGGCATCCGATGAACCAAGTCAGTGCTTCATCCTCCCAGACTCCTCTGGTACCAATTTACCGACCCCGGAGGGATGGACGGCTTGGTTGGCCGTGGGCGCGCGATCGAACCATCGACCGTGTGCGTGCGCAGCGAGCCTCTTACCACTGCGCCACACGCGCCCCGTAGGAGTAGATACGATCGCAAATCCATTAAAAAAAAACTAGGCAAGTGAGCTAAAATAACCACGAAACACCAGTGTAAACATCTGAAACAACATAGAAAGTAACAGAAATCATCTGAGAACCACTGATTAGTAGAATTCGCAAGCACAGTCAAGCGGAAGTGTCATACTTCCGCGAAAAGTTCCCTGAGGGATGCGATGCTGGCAGCCAGCCCCCTTGATCGCACTGATTGGCAGCTCCGCCACATGCGAGGCCGCACCTACAACGAAGCGCACGCTCAATCCGCCTATCGTTTTGACAAGGACTGTAGAAATCTGAGTATGAAGAGTTCAAAGATCAGTACACCGTAAGAGTATATGGTAATTTATACTAGTCGGACGCACGCACTCATTTGCGGAAGATTCATCATGGAGACTGGTCAACGTGACATGTACAGTGGGCGTCGATGGCGGTGCCCCGCCTGCGGTCTCGAAAAGCACGAGGCGCGACCGCGCCGCTCATGATAGAATAGTAGTCGCGGTGGCGAATCTGGCTTTCCTTGACAGTTGTTCAACACATTCGATGATAACTAATAAGAAAACTGACTATCGAGAAAACCTCATGATTTGTTGTTCTGGAAAAAAAAATTCCTGCTCGAGCGGCGCGGCTACGCCGCGTCCTTTTCGAGGCCGCAGACGGGTCGCCGCCATCGACGCCCACTCAATGAAACGAAAGCGCGCTCGCCGCGATATTGTGAACGCGTGCGACTGAGTTGCGTCAGCTATGCGACTAGTCCTATCCTTCATCATATAGACGCGCGCACGTCAAACGTAGCTAGTATAGCCTTGAGCACACTTCGAGCGACGCGACTTGGTCGGCGTGACTGACTTTTGTACGAGCAATCCAGTCGCCGCGACTCGGTCGCGTGCTTGGGCATTGTTATGAATGGCGACCTCATTGAAACATTCGTTGTTTTAAACCCACTGAAACTTGAATTCTGAGCCCCATTCACACTTGTTTTCTTCACCTAACCTAGTGGTGGTAATCCTTAATAAAAAGTTTCCTTCGTTATTGCTCCCATCCGATTAGTTTTGGAAGAGTATGTTGTGATTTCAAGCTGGTTTCAATGCTATATTTTCGCTAATGGGAACGCTTGTTTTGTAATTTGTTGGTATTTTTGCAAAGTGCTCATAACACGGAATGGTGAGAGGAAAAAGAAGATTGAAACCTTCCAAAATAATGAAAATCGCGAACAAATTAGGAGGTTACTACTTTTCCTAAGCGAAGAGTTGCTCACATTGTGAACAAGAACAATGCTCGGAATTTTTTTAGAGTTAGAAATCTATACGAGTGAACAGAAATTTTGGGAATCCTCAGCAAAAAATAACCAAGAAAGTGAGCGACTACGTCGCGTCGCTTCGTCTAGACGTAGCGACGCGATTGCATGAGAAATGAAGAAAATCGCTGACGACTCACTCACAACATGGAGTATGCCCAGGGCGAAACTGGCTAGCGATTTAGTCGCCAAGTGATTCCTCGTGAGATTTGGTCAAAATCGGCCGCGCGCTCTTGGATGGCTTTTGCAAATTAAAGCTATTGGAATGACAACGGCAGCTTTTGTGATGTTTGCAAGTTAAATCGCATGGCGACCAAATCGCGTGTATGTGTATGTATGTATAGTATGCCCAGGGCTAATGAATTGCTCTTACGAGGAATGAACGTGGTGGAGAACGGGGGGGGGGGGG
>JARK01001530.1:387566-402582 GCA_000688135.1 Ancylostoma ceylanicum
GTACGAAAATGTGGTAAATTTTGATTTTTACCTTGATTTACAGGTGTTTCGGGCAACTTTAGTCATGCTCAGACATGTTAAAGGCAGAGGGCCACCTCATATCGTTTTCGAGTTATTAACATATTCCGAACCTTCTCGATGCGCCGATTCCGGCAATGTACTTGGAATGTCCCAAAATGGTCTCTGAACCCGTTTTCCGTGACGGGGTTTGTACCAGTTTGCTGGAACAATTTCACGTGCAAAGAAGTGTATCACCGCTGATCTCATCGACCGCCCCTGCTCCAAAAAGCGGGTACTTTGACCCTACCAAAACAGGGTTTTTGTCACTTCTGTGACTCAAGTTGTACGTTGTTGGAATCAGCGTGGCGAGGAGGTCAATTATATGCTGATATCGCCTAATTGAGAAACGAGGTGGTCCTCTGCCTTTAAGTTCTCTTAATGGCCGACCGTTGTGTTTACCACAGTTGGAATGAATGAGATAAGCCTACGATTACAAGACCGTATAAAAGGGATGAACCGGGTAGAATGTCTTTATATCGATTAGAAGGAGCCAGGAAGGCGAAGAAGGATACGGATGGAGGGGGGGGGGTGAGGGAGAACGTGGTAATCGTAACGGATGCACTCTCGCTCTGGGGCTGCGCCGAGGTTCAGAAGTGGTGGTTATGCTATGCAAAGGGTCCGCTTCTGTGGCAACGGTGTGCCGACGTCCAAAGGTGAGGAAACGCCTGGAGACCGGTGCAACGGTGTGATAAGGGTGCGCCGGCGCTAAAAGGTGGAGAAGCGCCTGCATCCAGGCCCAACGGTCCTGTACAAAGTAGAAAGTCGATACCCTACTGTTGCACAGCTTTTGGGCCAGAAAGCATAAAGTTGCGAAAAAAGCGGAAGTTTTAATAAAAGTAGAAGAAAATAAAAGTAAAAATGGTCGGCGTGGCGTGAGGATGATAACACATGGGGAAAGGCGAGCAAAGCGAGCAAGAAAAGAAGCCTAGGAGTCCGGCGTCAGCCGGACGATCAGGCTGGTAACAAATGGAACCGCTTACGGGAAGTTGGACGTGTGAATGGTTATCATTGATTAGTTAACCGTTGTGAACACAACAAGCAGTCCTGTTGGATCAATTTAGTGGACACATCCAGCACTCAAAATTGGTTGACACATCCAGCGCTCAACTTGGGCTGATTTGGTAGACACATCTAGCACTCAAAGTTAGTTGACACATCCAGGACTCAGCCGGTATCAATTGGTAGACACATCCCGCACTCAAATTTAGTGGACACAACCATGACTCTTCGAAAACTGAGTGCTGGATGTGTCAACCAACGTTATCAGGCCATTTTGACTCCTGGTTGTGTCTACTTTTTGATCGTCGGCGAGGCCACGCCCACATTGAGTCCTGGTTGTGTCACGGCGAAGTTTGCGAGTATGTCGCATCGCTGTGCATCATCGTAGTCTTCTGCGATGTTTGATAACCTAGTATACTCATTCTATCTATGGTTACCATCGTTACCGTATGTAAGACCGACCAATAGGAGCAATCTTCACTAGACGCATGCGTACGAAGCGCGTGCGTCCTGGCGCAGCACATACGCAGCCGCGTGGTACTTCCACTTAGGGTGCATCCTGGTGGTTTTTGTGATCTTGCGTGACAATAGGTACGCTGCTGGGCTGTGATTGGTCGATTCATGTGCGCGGCGCGGCTGCAGACTTCCACGGTACGAGCAGTGCTGCGGAAGAAAACACAAGCTATCTGAACTCGGGTGGGACAGATGAATGCTCTCGAAGCCGACAAACTTTAAGGAGGTGGCCACCGATGTCATTCAATACGTTAAATTTGAAGGACCCAGCTGGTATTGAGGAGAATATGCATGCGGCGCGGTCGCGTCGCGGCGTGCGTCTTGACCGCATTGCAGCTGGGAGGACCGCTACGCAAGTGGAAAGCAGCGTCTGCGCGACGCGGTTTCAGTACAGGTCTGACACGTTTTGACGCGTATTACGTCGGCCCTAACCTGGCAAGACGGGTGAGGACAAGTGGAACCTGTCAGGACTCACTTTGTACATGTAAAAACCTGTTGTAGACGTGGCAAGACTGCATCGCCGTTGGAACGGCTGCGTGACAAGACGTACGCTACTGGGCTGTGATTGGTCGATTCATGTGCACGTCGCGGCTGCAGCGTTCAAGCGTACGAGCTGCGCTGGGGAGAAATAGACAAGTTTTCTGAGCATAGGTGAGGCAGATGATTGCCATCGGAGCTTAAGAAGTGTAAGGAGATGTTCACCGGTGTCAATCAATGCGTTGACTTTGAAGGAATACCCGAATCTAGGGAGCGTGCGCGTGCGGCGCGGTTGCGTCGCGGCGTACGTCTTGACCGCCTCCCCGTTGGAACGATGGGAGGCGGTCAAGACGTGCGCCGCAACGCAACCGCGCCGCACGCGTATGCTCCTTGAATCCAGCTTCTCCTTCAAAGTTGACGCGTTAAATGACGAAAAAAAAAGAAAAAGGGACGCCGAGTGTAAATCAGGATGACCGTGACTATGCATGCCGCGTTGACCAGTCTTTAAGGAAAATCAAGAAGGGCAAACAGATGCGTGCGTATGGCGCGCGGCTGACACACGCACCTATTATAAACTGTCATATAGTCTCCTTATCACAACAATTGCGAACTGTTGGGTTAGGAATAAGGGAATTTTTTTATTCAGAAAAGAAAAATTTTAACGCTTTAAATCTAAAATTGCAATTTTTTATTGGTTGCTGAGAAAAATATTCCCTACGGTTGCTTGCCTCATTCCCTTCAGAACCGACTTTTTCCCTGTCACACTGCAACAATGTGACAAAAGCTGAGGAGCGAATTTCCTATGCGGCTCAGGTGCTAACAACTCACTCTGTGAAGCGATTCAGTTGCCGCGTGCGGATCGCATTTCATGCGTGATCTCGGCTTTCAGCGTCTCACTTACACGCGTCTTCACGGGATTGCCAGAAAGCTGATGCTCTTCATTGTTGTTTTGAGCAGGGGATTTTTGTGGATTTTTTAAGAAATTGAGTTTTTTGATTGTTGTCGTTGCTATTTTTTGTATTTTTACTAATTTTTAACCTTCTGGTACAGCATTACTTACCGGAGGCGCTTCGAAATACTGTTCATCTTTACTGAAGGTTTGACACGGTGAAATAGTTATTCGAAAATTCGACTATGTGCAGTACGTTTGCGACCGATATATAAGAATCATGCAATGTAATCAATTTCGTGGATAATATTTATTTGCTTATTCGTTTATTTATTTATTTATTTATTTATTTATTTATTTATTTTATTTTATTTTATTTATACATGTACTCGAAGTGCCCTGCCATCAAGCATAATATGGTATCCAATTCGAAAATTCGAATGCATGGATAGGAACGTGCCCTACCATTTTTCTTATCTTTCCTCCTACGACCCTAATATTATACTTCTTTTTTCAAATGATTACCTACCTGAGTGTTATTCGACTATTTCAAGCAGCACTCTGACCCTTCTCCACTTCTGCTATGGGTCATTTTGAGCCTCAAAGCCGGTTTGGCCACTTCCTTTTCCTGTCTCCAGTTTTTTTCACAATTACAATTAGACTTATTTCTTCTTTTTTCGAATGATTACCTACCTAAGTGTTGTTACGGCGTATCGTACAGACGCAAGTAATGTGTCCTGGTTTTTCGTGCGAAGAACCTTGAAGGACCGGCACCATCGAACAGATCTGTGCATCTTCCAGCCACATCCTTGGTCATTACGCCAGAAAATCGAGTGAAGTCATCTAGCCATCTAGTTCTTGGGCTACCGACAGACCTTTTTTCCGTTGGGTTCCATTCAGTTGCTGTTCCAGCTCATTCGTTTTCCCTAATTTTCTTCTTTCTGATCTCGACTGACCGGCAGCTTCGCATGCCCTGTTCAGGAAAACTAGAACTTCTCTGAAGCAAACATCACATTGGACACTCCTCTCCAGGAGTTTCCCCTAAGCAATCGCCTGAGGTTCGTACTAGATCAAAGAGGTTCCATTGAGTCCGCTCCGGTTTGCGCTTGAACAATTGCGTGCTCAGGCGTGTGGGAAGAGCGTCGTTTCCAAGTGATGTTAGCATGAGTAAACGGTATTTCTTTTTTTCAAAAAAGCCTTCAAACAGAGTGTGAGCATGGTCGTAGTCAGTCAGTTAATCTTGAGCGAATTATTCTCTTTAATCATGCTTTTCATTTCCTACTGACCCCAGTAAATAAATAAATAAATAAATAAATAAATAGATAAATGAATAAATAAATTCCGAGTATCTGAGGGAGGGAGGTTGTTATTCTTCCAATTCCGTCTAAGGGTAGGAACGAAACGGACAATTCATATTTTTCAAAAATTTTCTTCTCTACTCTATTTTTATACATACTAGTTACTTGTTTACAGGAAAAGGCTCTGAATGATAGCAGTGACAGACCAGATACTTCCTATGCCGTAATAGGCGTCGGAGGTCAAACATTTCCATGCTGGAACTCACGTGGGAATCCAGGCTCAGACTCCTTTTGACTCGTGCTAAAAACCATTTCTAGCAGCCATCAGCAGCGCCTGCAATCTTCGAGTTCGTTCTTCTTTCTTCTTTCCGTTCGTTCCGCTAACTTATTCTGCAGCCAGGATACTGGAAAGAGCTCAGCTTTCATTCTGGATCTTTATAAGACTCGCCTCCCTTTCCACACCAGCACATTAGCCAAGTACAATACTACAATATGGCTACAATCTAGCCCTTACTTCGTTCATATCCTGGAACTTCTCCTATATTCCCTCTCAGATATGTATTTCCAGAATAGGTCAGAATTTCTAGGAACAGGAAATCTGAACATCCTTCCTAGTGCAATTTGCCACTCCCCTGTCCGTATTTCACTAGTATCCTGCTAACGAACACGATGTTTGCGACAGCGACAGCCACGGCTGTTTTTATTCCTCTTTTTGAATTGTTCATCTGGGTCTTATTATGCTTGTTTTTATGTCTACTAGCACGATGGTTATTAGCGCCAGGCTTGACTACACATTCTTTGCATTATTCGCCTTGGAACCATTCAAACATATGCTTAGGATTCTGAAAACGTGAAGGAAATTTATCGCTTTCATCTGGAAATGAATAAAACTCGTTCTTCCCGTGTGAGGGCTGCAACGCTAAGGAACAAATCTGCTTCCTCGTTGCTTTTTTACGCAATTTTGTGTTAGCTGCTGACACTTCCGGGTGTTTGTCATCTCGGGGAGGAGAGGGGCGTTGCCACTGTCCTACGATTGGTTCATTCAGAAGCCTTCTCCTTCCCTACTATATCAAATCGTTCGGGATTTACCCGTGACAATATTGTACGTAGCGTCGGCGCTAGAGGAGTGGACGGGCTCGCTCGCGTGGCACTTCCTGTTTTAACAAGTCTGAACATGTGGGAGGTGAATGAGCTTAGTGGCAGTATCAGCGGAATGTGTGGATGCGCAGACAGTCAGAGAGTCACGCCTCAGCCGATGCGACACGTGCGATCGGGTCCACGCCATGCAACCGTTAACGTGGACCTCTTCTGGTCTTCCTGATCCGATTCGAACTGAAAATTTAATGGCATATCCTAGTAGTGTAGAAGATAAATAAATAAACACTGGCGACTTTGTGCCGGGTTGTGAGAACCTGCTCACCTTCTTTTTTTCCATGATTACTTCACTTTTTCTGTAGTTGTGCGATACTTCACACGCAAATTGACGCCGCCTATTGGAATTGTAAATGCTTTCGGAAAAAAAGCACTTTCCAAGCTTGAGGAGGGATAGCCATCATTGCAGCTCTTGAGAGACATTGTGAGCCGCTTCTTCAGGTATGTAGTCCACCTAGGACCCGCATAAAAACCTGATGATCCATTTATTTTGGGAAGCTGTTAAACATTCGAGTATTCAACCCACCCATCCCCCCCCCACGGTTCTTATGGTGTCCTCTCCAGGACTGCAATGAGATCTCTAGTTCAAATGTTTAAATTTTCGACCTCAGAGAGTTTATACTGAAAACGTGCATTTGACATACACAAAACTCCAATCGGCCAGTTGCAATCCTCTATCGCATTCCCGGACCATTTCAAATTATATAATACTGTTATAATTAGGAGGGTAAGGTCAAAATACAGAACGCAATTGACGGCGTAGTTTTGTGGTCGGAAGAGTGGATGTTACCTATCTCAAGGGAAAAACAAAGGTCATGCATATTGATCCCAAAAACCCACAGTTTCGGTATTTTATGAAAGGAGCTCATCTTGATTACACTGACGAACTCAGAGATCTTGGGTTTCTAGTACGGAAGGACCTCAACTTTGATGCCCATTGTGAAAAGATAGCATCATTAGCAACCAGAAAGATGTATGCTTTGTTTAGAGCACTTTCACCAACTGATTCAGCAACATTCCTCAATGATTTTAAAACTTACGTTAGGCCTATTCTTGAGTACGATACTGTGTTTTTCAATCCGCAGTTTTCGTTATGATCAAATTCTATGCAGCAAAACTAGCAACTTCAACTTCGGTCTATCATAGTTGTTGGAACGTAGGAGGTAATTTGATCTGATCATGATTTATAAAATCCTGTGCGGATATACTAACCTTAAATAGGAGATGCTATTCAATTGCTAGAGAGTCGGTCACAAGGGAGACTTCCAGGAAACTCGTACTGAAAAGGGCTAGGAAAATATTAGGAAACACTCCTTGGTCAATAGAGCGAGGACTTGATTTTGAGGTACTTATCAAGAGGTCAATCATTCCAAGTAAACTAGTAACATCTGAGAAAATTTTGGACGAATAGATTAAGTCCTGGGATGAATCACTAATGTATTTCTAATGATCTGTATGTCATTCATTTTTCCTTCTCTCACCTTTTAACGTCTTCACTAGTGATTTAATTTCAGTTTATGTTGAACTACGTTATGATGGTCCAATTTTGATGTTGTGTTGTGTTCGTTTACGTTGTTTTAGTCATACACATATGCTGTCTGTGTCAATAAATAGTGAATATTAAATATCACACGGACCAGTGCCGCTGCGCAACGTGGCACTCTTGCTGTCTGCTGCACTCCTCGACTGGTAATGCTTTGAGCATGCTCTCTGATACTCCCTGTCCAACGCTGGCGCACTGTGGCAGTGCTTACTTTGAACTACTGCTAACCTTAGGCTAAAACGAAACAATATTTTGGGGATCCTGTAGTTTCAAATCTGCTACAAAGAGTTTCTTAGCCCCGAGTCATAGTTTGGGCCCTTACCCCTAATTAATTTTTACCAAATGCTCATTTGTGTTTTCAGCATCTAGATTCTTGCGGAGTCATTCTGCAGGCCGAATATATTCTCCGTATGTTTATTGTTAGCCGAGTCTAACTTTAAGTGCTCCCAGCTGGTTTGAAGCATGTTTGATCACTATAAATCTTGGCGTTGTCATCTGTGAGAGGAATATGTGGCGAAAGCTGGTGGATTACAATGAAGGCTTCGAGAAGAGATGGTTGAACGCCACAAAGCTGCTCTAAGGAAGAGTTAAGCACATTGTATCAAAGTGGACAAGACTGACGAATAGGGATATTCGAGGACTGCCGAACTGTTCGCACGAAAAGCTCTATCTGATTCGTGCCGTTGCGATGTAGAAACTTGATAAAGATAAAGATAAAAATAGATTTTTGCGGAGCACACCATACCGTTCGTAAAAATAGTATTTGCAGTAATATATTTTTAGACGTTTACGAAAGCCCTCATTCCCTTGGAAAGAGCTTCTTCGAAGCCCAACAGAAAGCCCTACCATTTGAAAGGAATCCCTCTAACTTAGCACTGTATGTCTTTTTCAAGTGGCCAATTACCAGCTCTTAATCCTTTCCATCTAAACCCTGAGTGCTTAACAGCGAGCAGCGGAAACCTATCGTCGTTCCGGTAATTAAGGCAGTTCGAAGGATAGATTATGACGGGCAGTTAAGCGACGTTCTTCTGCTCGGACGAAAAGGTCACATGTTCTCCATTGGTATTCGTCTTTTTCCGTAACTTCAATTTTCTCGCCTTAATGAGTCCGGAAGCGTCGCTAATCGACGGCGTTCTCCAGGAAGCCACGCGGCTATTTATTGAGCCTACGAACTTACGAAATCTGAGACTCGTAGGGAGTCAGCTGGTTGCAGTACTTTTCTTTTTCTTGCGGAAATTTGTTTTTATGGAAATTGCTTGTTTATTCATTTATTTATTTCTCTATTCACTTACATACAAGAGGAGCAGGAGGCAACGAGACCACAGCTGACTCCAGGTCTGCGGATTTGAAGGTGGGGAACTTGTGGGGTGCTGGCCCGTGCGTATCGCGTTTGAAGTTCTTTTTGTTGAGGGATATCTTTGCTCGAAATGGACGGTGTTGTGAATCCGTGTCGAATGAGGGCAGTACGGATACATCAAATAGACTCGAGCGTCGGTTGATTAAAATATGGTCGATTTCCGAAGGCGTTCGCCCGTTGGAACTTTCCCAGGTCCATCTTCTTTCGGCTGGTTTCTCGAACATAGAGTTCCCGTGAAAAAAGCCGGCATGCCGACAAGAAGTCCAACAGTCGTTCTCCATTTTCATTCCTTGTGGTAGAGCCATGAGGTCCGGGTCTCCAATCGCTGTCGCATTTCGTGCCAACGATGGCATTAAAGTCGCCGACGACGAATTTGTAGTAGCTCTTCTCCTCTCAGACCGTCTCTTTCAAAAGTTGATAAAAAGCCTCTCGTTTTTCGCCTGTGGCTGCACATGTTGCTGCGTATTCGTCGATAATTGATATCGTACCTTGTTCCCTGGTCCGAAGACGAAGAATTGCAAGACGGGAGCTTATGAATTTGTGAAAGTCCACAAGGTGTTGCACCGTCGAACTAATGAGGAATCCGACTCCGCCGATGTTCCTATTCTCCACCTTAATTCCGATGATTAACAGGTCGTTGTGATCAGTTTTCCTAACGGTTTCCTTTCTGCCTTTCGTTTCCTGTAAAGCGATAACATCGTACTTGATCAGCCTACTCCTTAACAAAAGTGTTCGGAGATCCGCTTCCGATGCTATGGTGCGACAGTTATACGAGCAAACGAGGAGGCAGTCCTTATGTGGTGATGTTGTGAGGGAGGGGGAGATTTCCTGGGTTCCGATTCCTGTGGCGTCCTCTTGGTACCCTGACGAGATTAGATGGCCCCTAACCGGTAGAGGGTACCCACGACGCCGTAGGGGAGCATATCCGGTGCACGCAGGAGTGGGGCGCCTGTTTAGTTGTACACGCGGTTGGTGGGATGGTCTGGTTACTCCTCCATTCCTTGCGGGCGATACAAAGGAGACGCCGATACACATTTTATGTGTACTGCGTGACCATTTGTGCCGTTAGCCACCACTAGCACGAGCCAGTGGTGTCACCCTGTCACCACGATGAGATTTTTCTTTTTCCTCCTTTTCTTTTTAGGAATTTTCGCCGAGGATGAGGAAAGAAAGTTTCTAGGGAATTTGAATACATTTACAGATGTTTTTTTTTTCGTTAGAATATAATGTACGGCACGATTTCTCTGATGGCTTCTCGCTTTTAATGTTTCCCTAGTTCCTTCATCCTATTTCTTTTCCAAGTCATTTTTTTCTTTTCCCAGAGAATTTTTGGAATTTTACTTTCTTCTATGCTACTTATTGTTCCTCGGGTTCAAACTTTCTCTGAGAACATTTTCGCATAACTTTCTCTAGTTTTTCTTTCTCGGAGTTTCGCAACAGATTCAGAATGATAGATGACAAATTCGTCGCATAGCACCAGAGGCATGAATTCGTTGGGCGGGGCATTGCCAAGCTCCGCCCCCACTTGCCCAGTCGTTGCTAATTATCCATGAAAAACGATTTAATAGTTGTGCAAAATGCTTATAGTTGCGTTTAGCGATGTCGTGGAAAATGGCAGTTAACAACTTCTTTTTAGGCATTAAAATAACTCTGCTGCTAGACGAACTAGTTAATTGCTGGGAGTTTTAGCAACCAAGTCGTACAATATAAAAAAAAACTAAAGACTTCATTCCTGAAATGGACGGGCTGTAGCTGAGCGGGGACGTGAACTTTTCTCCCGCAAGGGTTCTTAGCTGTCTTCTTCAGTGAAGGGATTCAGATTCCTGAACATTTCCAGGGCCAAAAGCCGCTTCTAGCCGACTTTTCTGTTATTTTCTTCCCTGCTCCCTTACCATTAATCGTGAACCCATGCATCACCCCAGAATATTCCAGTTCTTCTCTACCAAATCCACGATACGGCGAGAAAATAATAGGCTTCTCCAGTGATTTACTGCCAAGCAACCGTGCCGCGGTGGATATTTGGGACATTTGGCGTGAATGACGGTTTAGTAACGATGCTGCAAGCAATGATTTTGGCTCTCAATTTGGTTATATACACGCTTTTCGAATATGAGGCTTTCTCAGCTTGCGGGATTTTGTGGATTTCTATAAATTATGTTGTAAAATGTAATTCCTGGATGGCACCTAGCTGTGTAACAGTCGTAAAGCTTTATTTATCTTCACTGATTCATTGATACAGCCTCGGAGTCCTACTGCCTTTCTGTGTGGGTATGTTGAGCAGCTTAACCCTGATTCTGGAGGGAATTATGGATCTAGTGTAGGTGGCGTTTAGAATAACTCCTCTTTTTGAGCTCTTTTTTTTTCGTTGCTTTGTCAAAAAAATTTTATATATTTTTTGAACCTCGTGTTGACCACATTGTTTATTTCGCTTCATTTTTATGTTGCTGCATATACTGTTTTGTTGCATTTGGTTTGTATTTTACGTATATCCAGCATGTGGATTATTGGATGTGTATCATCGTGAGGGAATCGTGAGAGAAGGGGGGCGTAACTAGACGACCCTGATTGGCGCACTCGGGCCGCCCGTCACGCCTACCTCGTTGACTCGTACGGCGCTTAGCACAAATAGGCAAAGTGTTGTGGGATTGAACCGTTCGAGTTCGAACAGATGAGCGTGATGGGCAGCCCGAGTGCGCCAATCAGGTTCGCCTGGCTCTACCCCTTTTTCCCTCACTATGATACACAACCTGGATCATTTGCTGAGATCCTAGAGATATCCCATGTGTTGAGTGTAGATGTATCTCCAGCATTTTATCTGACGTATGATCGTATTCGTTATTATACTGGAAGTGAGCCAACATGGCATTACTTCCCCTTGCACTTCGGAAGAATCTGGAACGCGCCCAATGCACAACAATGGTGCAAGCGACAGTGACTAGGGATAGCTTTGCACCATGGTGCACAGACTAGAGATATCGACACGATGGCGCGTGCGTTGCGGAAATTGGCGCGGTTCATCCTAACGGACCACATGTGATTTGATTCTGTTTTCGAGGAGCTAATGATAGCACCAAGCTTTCATCGAACATTTCTAGAGGACAAATTCCTTTTTTTTTCTTTTTTTTTCCTGGGCCAAACGGAACATGTTGGGATAGAATTGTCATGTAATAAATCGCATTGACGCTCACCATTTATTTGTTATCTATGGGCTAGATATGATTTTACAATGCTCCGAAACTCTCAGATATATCATAGTAATTTATACGTTCACAGCTGGCTGTAGTCATGTGATACTCTCACGTGTTGTTGCCCATTTGTCTATAAAATCACGAAAGAAACGTGGGGAGAATTGCAGGACGGACATTGGAAACGTTAGTACACCCATCGAAGGTATGGGGAGGGTCAAGGGGGGGTTATTTCTCCTTTGCGCAAATATTCTCTGAAAAAAAAATTCACACAAAACGAACGATAGGACCCACGGGTGGGAAGATATTTGTTTTTTTTTCTCTTCCTTCTGTGGATTTTTTCCAAACCTCTCCATAGGGGCCTGTTGCGGACACAGGAAGTGGGCGGGAGGGGAGGGGGGGGGGCGTGGGGAAAAATTGGGGTCTCCACCGTTTTGGCGACCGTTTTGGGGGAAAATAAAATTGATAAAAATGTTAATTATAATAATAAATAATTTAAAAATTACCTTTAAAAAATAATAATATAAATAAACAATTGAAAACACACGAATACAAAGTTTTTGTTTATTTTGAAATTCCCGCCCCTCCCCCTCCCTGAGTCCGCCACTGCTAGTGGCCACATCACACACTGATCACATCACATGATATTCAATTTTACCGTAGTACCGTACTGTAGGGATACTGTGGACATACTGTAGATACAGTGGATGTATTTTTTAGCGAAAATTCAGTGAAACCCAGCGCAGTTGGCTTTTTTGACGAGATGAACGTGATTATTTGACATTCTCTATACCGCAAGGTATTGGCATAGGAGTACTGTGGGCGTACGGTAAATACAGCTCCTACAGTATACCGTAACCGTACAGTAAGGCTTCAGCGTGCAGAGTGGACTTCACGGTCACTGTTAGCGCAACAATTATGTCCTTGAAGTCGCTAACTTCTTGAAAACGAAGACAAAAAATCATGTTGGTTCGGGCTGACCTAAGGCTACGTGACAAGAAGTACGCTACTGCGCTGTGATTGGTCGATTCATACGCGCGTCGCGGTTGCAGCATTCAAATGTAGGAGCACGGCGGAAGAGGAATGGACACGTTTTTTGGGCTCGGCTGGGACGGTTTAACGCTAACCGAGCCATCGGACTGTAAGGAGATGGCCGCCGATGCCATTCTATGCGTTAAAGTGGGCGTACGCGTGCGGCGCGGTCGCGTTGCGGCGTACGTCTTGACCCCTCTCCCGTGACCTAAAAGGTAAAATGGGCATCGTTGGGAATTAGTCAAACGAAGATACTTCTTTTCCCTCCCTTACCCCTCGCGGAGGTACAAAGTTTTCCCATAAGCAGTGGAAACGCAAGAATTTCTGAATTAAAATTTTTACTACAATGCTGACTTAAACCCCTCAAGAAACCCCTATTGCCCTCGCCCTAAACTCCCCTAAATCACAGCACATTCCAGACGGGCTACTTCTCGTTCGCGTACAAATGCGCACCGCTGCTGACGATGATGTAACAGCTGAGCGAAGGAGTCAGAGTGGAGTTTTCCCACGAGTCGCATCGCGCTACAAATGGTTGTGATTAGTGTCTTCGGAGCGGCCGGCCCCTGCTCCGACGCGCGGTGTCCTCGGGGACTGCCTCATCTCTATCTATCACGTACGCGACCATTATACCCACACTTCCGTTCATTCCCGACGGCGCCGCGCGCGTCTACGTCGCCGGCCGATATAATGACTCAAGAATATATGTACTATGTTAGCCGGATTAGTCAGCATTCCTTTGGCGGAGCCGCCCAGCAGGGAAGATCCTGAACTCTCGGAGTGTTCTGTCTAAGGCATGCTAGGGGGAATTAGAAGATNCGCCGCGCGCGTCTACGTCGCCGGCCGATATAATGACTCAAGAATATATGTACTATGTTAGCCGGATTAGTCAGCATTCCTTTGGCGGAGCCGCCCAGCAGGGAAGATCCTGAACTCTCGGAGTGTTCTGTCTAAGGCATGCTAGGGGGAATTAGAAGATATACTTCAGTAGATAGAATTTTTGAAGCTTGGGTGAACTTTTTGCAATTATGGGCAGGATTTTCGAGCTTTTTTCCTCTTTTATAGCACAATAACAACTTTTATGTGGTATTTTTGTATGATACAATAGTAATTCAATATTACCTCTATAATTTTTCCTATTGGTAGAATAATAGCAGAGCTTCTTTTCGCTTTCGTTTCACCTCCGTTCCACAGTCTTCCTTCAGCCCACCTTTTTAATCTCGGTTATATCTGTAGATCTCTCCACTCCAGAGGGGTCCATGATTGGCCTACTCCATCGAATTCAAATCCTAAAAATCCTGATCCTGTTTTTGTTACCTTGGTTCCCCTCTCCCGTAGATTTGTAAAGTCATTTGGTAATACACTCCATTTCCCCAGCATGTCTAAGAGCGTGATTGAAACAAGGATTTCTGAGCTTACACTGTTCATGCATCATTGAGATTATCTGGGGTAATCGTGTTGAAACCAAACAAAGCTACCCATTGTTCACACCGGCGTCAACAAGTTTACCCTGAGTAATCTTAATGATGCATTAAGGCTCAGGACCCAAGAAAACCATGACATTTTCTCTATTTATTCTTTTCACGCTACAATTATTATTAATTTCTCCAGTGTGGTCTCTGGAATTTTCAATAGTAATTTTCCTAATTGTCTCTTTTCTAGAGCGATGCTAGAAGTTTTTTTTTCTGATGCGGTGGTCTCCGATATCTAACAGTAAGCTCTTGTGGAGTACTTGATGCTCTCACGAGAAGTGCCGCTCGAGTCCAGAAACACTCGTTCAAAAATACTAACCGATTTCTGTATTCCTATGCTTCTTCATTCAAGTATGGTGTCAACAAATTTTGTCCTTTAACATTTTGTTTTGTAATAAAACATAATCAAGCTCTGTACTCTCTATGATACACTTTCAGTGGAAAACTGTCAGTGTAGCCGCAATCAAAACTAGCTTTTGAAAAAGTTGATTTGCTAAGTTCTCCACACCAAATATTCGTTTAAAAACTGGATTAGTCTGTGTACAGTGTATAACACCGCTGAAATTCGGCGATTTACACCAAAACACACTGAGGGAGGAAAAATACGAAAGAGCGTAAAACAGCTGGACGATGGTTACCCTTCTAGACCTTTTAAGAGACTACTTCTATGACTACCTAAGCACCAATATAGAGGTCTGGCTTAGTACCATTTAGCCAGACCCCTGTACTGGTGTTTACGTAATCATAGAGAAAAATTTCGTTTATAAAAAAGCATAGTTCTCTTTGGCTGCGCATGTCTCCAAACGTTCCCTGGGCTAACTGCTACTAACGGCTTGAAAGCTTGATTGCTTTTTACCTGCAACGAGAGTACCTCAGCACATTCACACCATTAATCATTTTAGCATTATACTGCTACGCTACTGCAGTAAAGTTTTCTTGGCGTTTTCTCGGAAGTCTGAAGACGGGTACTGCCATCTTCTGGCCTTGGGAGTTATCCCTTTTTCAAAACCGGTATTGTTGGAAAAACGTAGAAGGAGAGGGG
>JARK01001531.1:19739-41755 GCA_000688135.1 Ancylostoma ceylanicum
TTTGACCCTCATTTGTATATTCATATGATACTTGCTTCATAAGACCTCAGAATGGGTATTCGACTCATCCTACCATACTTTTTCCTCATGAGAAAAGGCGTGAAAATTAGCTGCAAGGGTTTCTCATAAATTCTCAGGCAGCAATGGAGTCGAAACGTCCGAATCTCCGCCAATTTGCTGCAGAGAAGCAAGCGAATTTCGTTTCCAACGAATCTAGTCAATCTCATCTTCTGCCATAGTTGCGAAAATTTCCTGATTGCCGTCGATAATTGATGGTTGTCTTCTTTCCAAGAGGTCGCTCAGATTGCTGAATAGCTGTTGTGCACTCCAATGTTTTTCAAAGTGCTAGAACACAATGTGGCGAATGTGAGTATGATTCTCGCTATATAACTTGACTAGCTGGAAAAAATAGGATCATTTTATGGAGAAAAAGGATCAAAAAAGCTAATTTCCCCCCAAACAAAAAGGTGCAAAAACAGCCGCAGCAATCATGTGCCAGCCCAATAATAAGGAAAATTGTGACACAAAATCTTCTCGACACTTCTGTAAATCTGCTGATTTTTGTAGGATTCGTTAAATATGTACATAGCATTGATTTCGGCAAGTTCAAAAAAGACAACCTTGTTGCCTACAAAATTGAATTGATTAAGCTTAAATACTCGTTCTTATAGCAAATTTTCAATGCTACCAGTGATAAATAGGAATTATTGATGAGCAGGTCATTTAATTAAATAGGTTTTTCACCAACACCATTTTACGTAG
This sequence comes from Ancylostoma ceylanicum, assembly GCA_000688135.1. Classification (NCBI taxonomy): domain Eukaryota; kingdom Metazoa; phylum Nematoda; class Chromadorea; order Rhabditida; family Ancylostomatidae; genus Ancylostoma; species Ancylostoma ceylanicum. The sequence continues at coordinate 20,502 of JARK01001531.1, forward strand.
ATGGAACGGATGTTTTTGCAAAATTTCGCCGGTTTGAACAAAAACAACAGTGCTCCATGTTTCAAAGTTCTACAAATAGAATGGAGGAGATGTCTAGACGCAAAAATACAGTGTTCACATAGTTCGTACAACATTACGCATATCCCATAAATCCATGGGGGCGTGCCATAGATTACAGTATGACGNTACTTATATGATAGCTTCTGTGCATTGTTCTTTCCAAAGATCCACATCAACGGGTGCTGGTTCAGGAAAGAATGATTTTCCAAACCCAAATTCGCCATTTTCTCCATTACTTACCTACTATTTTCTCAGTAGATCCTAGGGCAAACCTTCCGAACCAGAGATTTGTGTGGCTCCATCATACTTATGAGGAGTAGATAAAAGATGAGGTGGATAAAGTGGTCGGCGTTGATCAATCCCGTCACGAGGGATGCGCCACACATTCGACTTCATCTGAATATCGTAGAGGCGTTGAATGCGTATGTGCCCTGTACAGTGACTTGCGGGGGGCATCCGATGAACCAAGTCAGTGCTTCATCCTCCCAGACTCCTCTGGTACCAATTTACCGACCCCGGAGGGATGGATGGCTTGGTTGGCCACGGGCTTGATCGAACCATCGACCGTGTGCGTGCGCAGCGAGCCTCTTACCACTGCGCCACACGCGCCCCCCTTATGAGGAGTAAGGGAGTTTAAGCAATGGCAAGCTGGAAGAAGGTTACGAGAAAAAATGGCCAGTCTTCACATGCTCTTGCCCTCAGGCGCTGTTTAGAAGCAAACAGAAATGGCAGGAAATCCGGGTAAGAAGGAAATTGTAGTTGGTGTGGAATTGTGGTCTTATAATAGAGCTTGGATTAGTACTGGGTTAGTGATATAATTATAATATTACGGCTTTCTTCGCGTTTTTTTTTCGTTGAAGACCCTTTAAAATAAGCTTCACCATGAAAACCCTATCGCTCCATTTTTTGGAGATGTTATCGAAAATCATATCCATCTTTGCCATAAGAAACTTTACCAATTCAAGGAATATTGAAATGCAGCATTGTAATTTCGCGAAGATTCATGAGCGCTAAACAAAGCGAAATCAGGTTACCAGGCTAGCAGACTAACCTTTGTGTTCTGCGTCTCTCAACGTTACGTAGTTTATAAGACAACTAATCACGCAAGCCATCGTTGATTTGCATGTTTAGCGTTTCATGAATCCCAGCCCAGCAAAATCCAAGTTGAAAATTTGTTTATGTACAAAGTGGCACAGAATTTTTGTCCCGCAATGAAAAACGCACGGAAAACGTATCAGGAAACACTCTCCAAGGCCCTTTCCAGAATGAAACGGTTTTCACCAAAGGAAACAAAACACTAGTTTCGTTCCATACTCCTTTCTATGGCGCAGTTAACAACTCACAAGCCCTGAATGCATGAGTTCGCTGTTGACCACACGTCCACCGTTATCGGTGGGTAGCCTCTCACGACTAAATAGATCTAGGTTCCTTAGAATTGTGAAGTATATGAAGGAAGTTGTGAGGATTCTGAGGCATCTACTAGGGTTGCCTCTTTGACCCTCATTTGTATATTCATATGATACTTGCTTCATAAGACCTCAGAATGGGTATTCGACTCATCCTACCATACTTTTTCCTCATGAGAAAAGGCGTGAAAATTAGCTGCAAGGGTTTCTCATAAATTCTCAGGCAGCAATGGAGTCGAAACGTCCGAATCTCCGCCAATTTGCTGCAGAGAAGCAAGCGAATTTCGTTTCCAACGAATCTAGTCAATCTCATCTTCTGCCATAGTTGCGAAAATTTCCTGATTGCCGTCGATAACTGATGGTTGTCTTCTTTCGAAGAGGTCGCTTAGATCGCTGAATGACTGTTGTGCGCTCCAATATTTCTCCAAGTGCTAGAGCACAATATGGCGCATGTGAATATGATTCTCGTTATGCAATTTATCTAGCTGAAGAAAAAACAGGATCATTTTGTGGAGAAAAAGGATCAAAAATGCTAATTTTCTCCAAAAAAAGTTGCAATAACAGCCGCAGCAATCATATGCGAGCCCAATAGTAAGGAAAACTGTGAAACAAAATTCTCCCAACACTCCTTCAAATCTGTTAATGTTCATAGGATTCGTTAAATATGTACATAGCATTGATTTTGGCAAGTTCGAAAAAGACAACCTTGTTGCCTACAAAATTGAGTTGATTAAGCTGAAAGGCTCGTTTTTATAGCAAATTTTCAACGCTGCCCGTGGTAAATAGGAGTTTTTGATGGGCAGGTCATTTAATTAAATAGGTTTTTCACCAACACCATATTACGTAGATGAAGCGGATGTTTTTGCAAAATTTCGCCGGTTTGAACAAAAACAACAGTGCTCCATGTCTCAAAGTTCTACAAATAGAATGAAGGAGATGTCTAGACGTAAAAATACAGTGTTCACATAGTTCGTACAACATTACGCATATCCCATAAATCCATGGGGGCGTGCCATAGATTACAGTATGACGCTTGCTGTCCCGCTCGCCTGCCATAATTTCGTGCTTTCTGCCTGGCTCTTTGCCGATCTTGTCTGAAAGCGTATTGGAAATAGACTTTAGTAAGGTTTCAACTTTTCGTTAACCTCAACTTTGGACTAAATTACAGCCTCTGTGGAGGTCCCAAGGTGAGGATGTTGAAAGTACTGGCGCGTTGTTGGAAGTAAGACATGCACATAGAATACACAGATGATTGCCTCTCTGGTGGACTAAACTAATAGTAACTGGTGACTTAACGTCATGTGCCTTATCATGACATATACCTTACTAGTTTCTTGTTTGCATCATTTTCCACCCGAAGTTTCTCGACCGTTCTACTGCTTTCGCTTTAACACGAATGTTTTGTTTATTAGCGCACTTCTGATGCAATAAATGAACAAGTAATATTTTTCTGACGATGATTCATACTGGGACAAAGTTATGGATGAGGCTGGGATTCCATAAGGACAAAGTAATTTTGATGCAATATCCCAGTAGGACAGCCTCTGCACGATGAGGAAATCGACATTGACTCCCGTTTACATCCATGTGCCTACGCATGTCCTTTTAAATGCAGAATGAAAAGCCTCGATACAGTATGGATCGTGGTCGTCTCAACTTCCTTGCTCAGGGCTAGCGGTGGAAAGTTAGGTACCAACTGTACATTATGAACTCATTGAGGCAAGGGCGAATAAGGTCCGGCTAACCTACGGCGCAGTGCCATTTTCGCGATTGCTCGTTTGAAGCTAACGAGGGAAGGATGCCAGATGTCTGTGGGTTTTCAATGTGAGTCGCACGTCACTATATGGAATCGGAGACGCTGATTCTGAGTATGTTGACCTCCGGTGCTCAAGAGCAAAACGAAAGAAGTTATGAGCAGTTTTCCGTTGCGCCCCATATTATCAGAACGAAGGCTTCTCAGACGATATCGAAATCAGACTTCAGACAGACGACGATATGCGATGAGGAATCAGTATATCTCATCTTATAGAGTAGGCCAATTATCACTACACCCCCGTGCGGTCGATATCGTCCGAGAATTTTGGACATTCTAAACAACTCGCTTACGCTCATATAGAGGTACTCGGAATATTTCTGCTTCACTGGATGAAAAAGTCATTCTTCAGCGTGTACTTTGGAGAATCTAGGCTTTTTGCGCGCGCCAATACTTTTCATCCACCCTTTAACTACTTTAACTATAGACTGACTGCGCGACTACACCATCGCTGCGGGACCTAAACAAGAGGTGCGGGGAGAGCATGCTCCGAATGAGAGGGTCGAGTAGGTCCCGCCGCGATTCTGCAGCCGCGACGCTAAGAAACCGCACGCGCAGTCCGTCTATCTTTTTGAGAAGGACTGTATGCTGAAGACTCCCGCACTTTATGCGTTTACTGCTTAGCTTTCGGCATTAATACCTTTGTCAAACCTGAATGTTTCCAGCGAATGGAAGAAGGATTCATAGAAGGGATCCTTTTTTATCCAGTAGCTCTTAGGGATGAGGGCAGATTTTCAAGCCACTAAAGGATGAACACGGGTTATAATGGCATTGTCGTACTTGGCCCCTGAAAATTTTCCAACTCGGAACTTCTGTGTAGTCATCTTTCTAGCTGGCAGGACCTATGTAGGTTTTAGTTTGTTTATATTATATTTTACGTTAGCCCTAATTAAAACCTAAACAGCGACGTGATGTCGAATCTGGTTGTGGTAAATCCATGTTGAACATCGATTAAAAGTCCATGGCTCACATCTCATATTCTCTGGCTCCACGTAACCAATGAGTTCATGTGAACTTTAATAAATATTGATATGAATAATTAATATGAAAGAACTTTCTGATCTGTAGTATTTGTAAAGCCAACGTCGTTTCCAGAGCCGACTATTTGTACTTAATATTTTAATTGCGTCTGAGGTCACGTGCACACCTTTAGTCATTCTAGAAGGGTCCAGACAGCTGCATCGCATCACAGGTTAAAAATTGTACGACTACATCTGTGTTGATCCTCGAAACTCCAATTTCATAATTCTCCAATTTAGCTCATCCACAAAAAGGCACTACATATAGTGCAAAAAGCCGGAAGCGGAACAAAGGTGGGCGTGATCCCCGATAGTACAGCAAAAAAGTACGAGACTTCATCCCTCCTTTGAATAAGCTTAGGTCATATTAAGAACCAAGTAAAAAATGGACATCAGCTGTACTCAAAGGGCATTGTTTCACTTTTTCAGCCTTGTAAACATAAAACAAAGCTAGAAATTCTTGAAGCGTGAAAAGAAGTGGGTGGGGCAGGTAAATTGTCGTGGTAATCGTGTTTATGAAACGCATTTTACACCGTAACCACATTTTTAAAGGAATGCTGTAGCTAAGGTGTCTCGAGGGCACTTTATACTAGTCAGACGCACACATCCATTCGCGAAAGATTTTTCAAGGCCCGTCAGCTCGACAACGACATCTCCAGTGAAAAGAACGCGCGGCCATTGCAAGCCGTAAACGCGTGTGTCTCAGCTTCGTCAACGATGCGGCTAGCGCCACCCTTCAAGCGCGCCGAACGCACGCATCTGGTATAAACCGCTCTTCACAAAATCCTCCCAGTTCCTCGCGTAGAAAGTAAATTCTGTACATTTTTGTAGGATAGCAAGATGATTATAGAAGAAGTTCGAAGGAAAGCGTCGATTTCGGTGTGAAAATGGCTCTAGAATATTGGATTGTACTACAGCAAAGGCAGCGGCCACAGACTCTCGATATGGCCAGATTAAACGAACGAAGCACCAACTTACGCAGTTCCGATCACTTGCCAGAACTCGTCGGGCGTGAGTGTGTATCGTCGTGAGGGGAAATGGGCGTTACTGGACCACTGCGATTGGCACATTCAATCGGTACGCCAATGATGACAGCCCGGTAGCGCCCCATTCTCCTTCCCCCACGATGATACACACCCGTCGGGCTTTCATGTGGTGGAGCCCATGAACGTCAAACGGCACTCATTTAACCACTCGAAAAATTGCTCTTATTTTCGTGAATTTCTCTTATTTTTCCCTCTATTTCACAAACGAACATGAATTCTACGCCATTCAGAATCCCGGAATATGAATTTCCAGAAGGGAGACTTTCAGGATCGCCGCCTTCGGAAGATTGAGAAGTTTTGCGGTCTGAAATCGATTTCAAAAGGAAACAAGCTCATCTCCGGTTTCCTTACGTCTCACACTGATGGTCATGAGTAGACTGCTCCTTTTTGTTTGTTTGAATGTTGTCAGTGCAGATAGGAATGTTATTTTCCGCTTTAGTGCTCGTGAAAGGAGTTACAGCTCTTAACATAGTGTTTTCTGACAAGATTTAATTATTTACCTACATTCTCTCTCACGTGGAAGAATGTGAAAAAAGGTGTCAACACTTTGACTTACCCAGGGGAGTGAACTTGAACAGGAAGATTCATAAAAATACGAGCTGTCTGCAATAACATCTATTCGTAGATCGGTATCTTCTGAGTAGTTGACTGCTGTGGAGCGTTTTAGAAAGTTTTATTCAGCACTATCTCTTCAGTGCTCATGTCTCGTAAACAAAGAAGATGTGGTGGACTTCTACCGATTACTGGAGCCGTATGCATACCTCTCCCCGAGCATCCCCACGGGGGACGGGGATGAAATGAGACTAGTCGAATGCGTAAAATCATCGCTCCAACGCAGATTAGTGGGCGAGTTTCTTCAAGAAGGCATCCCTGGAGATGCGCATACGAGTTTTCCCCGACCATCCCCACTGGGGATACTTTCCGGACGGGGATGGTCGGGGATCGGGGATGGCCGGGGAGAGATATGCATACGGCTCCTGCTAATTCCATTTTTCGCCAATTCCATGTTTTGCGCAGTGGTTGCTGAATTCCGCACCAATTCCACTTAGTTAAAATACAGTGCATCGATGGCGGTGACCCATCCACGGCCTCGAAAAGAACGTGGCGCGACCGCGCCGCTAACGATGGAATCGTTGCTGCATTGGCGAATCTGGGTTTTCTCGGTATTTGTTCATCATATTTGATGTTACCTAATAAAAAAAACTAACTAACTGTCAAGAACACCCCATAGTCGCTGTCCTGGAGGGCATTCCTGCTCGAGCGGCGCAGTCGCGCCGCGTGCTTTTCGAGGCCGCAAAGGGGTCACCGCTATCGACGCCCATTGTATGCATCAGCTAAAAAAACACATATTATTTTTATCATTCACTAGACGGTATGCCCGGCTTCGCTCGGGTATTTCTTTTCTCCCGGCAGTTTAAGGCTGATGACGACAACCCAACGATCAACGGGTTAAACCCAACGATCCTTTCATAGTCCTCATTATTTCTTGATCAGCACAGGAATCCTTTTTCATTCACCTCTGTCAGAAAGAAGGAAAAGTTGTTCTGTTGGTGAATTCTTCTGAAATCCTCGCTACAATCATCTTCATTGTGTTGGAGAACCCCAATGGACGTGTTCTTACTTATCACTAAGTGAAGGCAGAAAAATCGATAACTCTGTGTTCTCGTGAAATGTGATTGTCATACTCGTATTCAGCGTATTCAAGAACCCCAGTAGACATGTCCCCACCGACCCGTGGGCAAAAATTGCGAAAAATCAATAAAATCGATAAATCAATACTTGGTACAAAATGGTTGTCATATTCGTGTTCAGCGTATTGGATAACCCCAGTAGACATGTCCCCACCGACCCGTGGGCAAAAATTGCGAAAAATCAATAAAATCGATAAATCAATACTTGGTACAAAACGGTTGCCATATTCGTGTTCAGCGTGTTGGATAACCCCAGTAGACATGTCCTCACCAACCCTTGGGCAAAAATTGCGAAAAATCAATAAAATCGATAAATCGATAATCAATCGATAACCTAAGGTAGCCTAAAACCTCCGCCGGCCCGAGATGTATATGTGTGCAAAGTTTGATCCCGATCGGTTAACTCTCCGCGATTTCTATTAATTACATACATACATACACACACACGCACAGACATTCTACTTTATATATACAGATTGATATTTTTATTATGTATCCACGACGAGGGTCTATCTGTTGTCACCCTCTAGGACCTCAGTCGCCACCAGTGTCATACGGAGAAATAGGGCGGGAGAGGAGGGGAGGGGGGGGGGACGTGGAGAAATAGTTGGGTCTCCGCCGTTCTGGGGACCCAGACGAGAAATACAAATAATAAAAATATCAATTTAAAAATAAGATAATTAATAATGATTCTTAAGAAATAATACTAGAAATAAAAACTAAGAATAATTGCAAATTTCTAAGGATTCTTATTCATTTTATGGACGAATCATTCTCTTTACTGCATTTCAATTTCAAAGGGAATTAATGAATGGCCCGCGCAGGTGGTACGAGGTGATAATGGTAGCAGATATGGTGGCTATGCTCCGTAGAACAGGTAGCAGCTGTTCCCCGCCATGTTTCAGCATTTTTGTTAATTCACTCGTAAAGTGTGGTTGTCGTCATGACCATGAAGAGAAAAAAACCACCCCTCTTGCGGAGTGTACGCCGACCACCTCACCAAACCCCTAATATTGGGTAAAGTGAAGTAAAAGTATAGGAGCATTTCTATAAAATGAATTCAGCGGCGTGTCGGCGCCCCTCTCACTCGAATCCTCACTGCAACATCAAACTATAGGGGTTCCCTGATAGTTAGCTTTCTTGGTAGTTAACTTCGAACGTGTTGACGACGATACTCCGCACCACATTACCGTATCGTATTGAATACGTGGATACAGCGTCTTGCAGAATTTTTCGAACGTTCCTCCAAAGAGCCTTGTATTGTAGTTTCGAAGAGAACAAATCTTTTTTGGTAGTTTTCTTATGCGAATCATACAACTTTGCACCATGTATTGCAGATTTTCTGCACTGTACATAACCTTTCGCCTTAATCTACGTCGTAGATGTTCACAAAGTTTAGCAAAACTTAAGTCGTGCAAGCACAGCAGCGAGATTCATTCCTAAGTTTTGGATGTAACTCCACCTTTCTCATACATTTGCCCAAGAATTCCCTTCTCGAACACAGCATCTTTTAATGTTTGCTTGATAAGTAGAAGCAATCTTGGAGTAGTATCAGCGAGCATATTGATATATGTCAAACAGCGTAATAAGTCGGTTCTGGAGCCTATCAGCGTTTCTTCCCAGTTGCTGCCATCCTTCCCTGTATTTTTGCATTCCTACGTCAATTGCTGCTTTTAGAAGGAAAGCAAAAATTACGATGAGTGGTGGAAAACGTAATTCCCGGCGCCATTTGGTCAGCCTTTAACGGCTACATTGGGCCACGGTCTTTTCTTCACTCCTAAAAGGAATCAAACATTCTTGTGACAGTGAACTTCTGACTTTGTTAGTGATTAGTGATATTGTTTCACATGCTTTCAGTAAGGGATCCTTGCTTGCTTCCTCGTTTTCTTAATTTTTGGTTCTTGCTTGATGCTACTTTTATGTAATTTCATATCTCTTTTTTCTACACATTTCTCATACATCTTATTTCTCTTCTCCCACATATGGCCTTGTCATCTCTGGTACTCAAAAGCCTCTGTGATACAGCAATGAGCGGTCTCAATAAGCCTTCTGGACGCATGTGTAGTGCCTATCGTGGATACTTCACTGATCGGGAACGACAAGTGCTCTCTCTCTCTCTCTCTTTCATACTTCCAATGTATTTCTTTGTGGATATCCTACAGCCCAAACTCGCCATAGTGGGACAACGATGCCATTTTCTTTTCCATGTCCAGAAGAATTATTCACATACTACAGGACTAGCTAATATTCTGTTTTTATCGACAGTTCTTAGCATCGTATGAGCGCATGCCATAAATAAATATCCGTGTTTGCAATATTCTTTGATGAAGATCGTGTCACTTTTGCGAATGATTCCATATTCACTTCATGGTGTTTTTCTATAGATTATATCAATACCGATGAGTCTGCATGTAGCACTCTATGTTCTCAATGCGGTGCTGAATACGCTGATCATAGCTCTGGATATTCTCGTCATCTGGGCTGCCTTAGCAAGTGGTGAAATTCGACGTAATCTTATCCTCCATATAATAATCACTGCAATGGCAATGGATATCGCTGTCTACCTGAACACTATTTTACATGACATTCCGAGTTTCATAATGAACACGGATTTCTCAGGTAAACAAAAGCAGCAAATTCCATAGACTACATAATCGCTATGATACAAGTGCTTTCGCTTTGATATACAGTACCGGCCAAAATTATATAGCCTTTTCAATTTCCCTCCATAACCTCTGTTAACGCAAAGTTCAGCATAACGTGAAGATTTGAAGTTCAAATTTTTAACTTCAACGAATTTTGAATCTCTGCAACTACCATGAAAATTTGAACTTCAAGGCTTCACGTTGAGTCAAGATTCACGTTAGCAAAAGTTATGGAGGAAAGTTGAAAAGGCTATATAATTTTGGCCGGTACTGTATGTCTGTACTAGCTGAGAGTGTGAAGATGATTTGCTTTTCCTTTCAGTGACAGGATTGCGTTACGTTTCTGTGCTAATTCTTTGTTCGCAGTGGTTTTCGCAACTGCTCTTCTTACCTGTTCTATCAGTAATTCATTTTCTCGCCATTTTCTCGCCAACGAACTTTCGAAGCATTTCCATCAAGCATGTGTACGGCGCCAACATCATTATTGTGGTGTTTGGATTTTTGATGACAGGTAATTCACAATCTTCCCATTATTCCACGTACTTTTAAATTCTACAGAATTATGCCGAAATAGGAAACCGTAATCTAGTTTTGAAATAGCTAAGGCATATGTCCCTTGTACGCCCTTAGAGCCCTCAAAGCCCTTGCAGCGAAATGCTGTTTAAGTCATTGTCAGGATATTTATGCCTACTGACTAGTAGGGAGGTGCTGCTTCCAAAAAATTGGTGGCGTTCTATGACAGAAGCAGAGATCCTACTTTTTTATATACATCATGCAGAAAAGATACATACTTCCTATTAACCACTATGTTATTAATTGTGAAAAAATTAGCAGGACCTTCTCCAGGATGATGAATCATACAAAGTTGGAACTACCTTCTCAATACAAGTTTAGAGTGCCGCTTAGTTTGTATTGAACAGATGATGATATTTAAATCCGTTCGTTGCGTAGTTGCTACACGAAATTGTGGAAAGAAAGTTTGCGATCAGTTTGCAGTTGTCAGCTTGAATTTCACTTCTGCTTTGATGTTTAAGGGGATACATTCGGCCAAAGGTTGTCGTTGCCTACAAATTTCACAGGAAAAAATGATGGAGGATACAATTGCTGAAGTAATAGTCTTGATGAATGTGCAAAGGGCATAGATTTTTGTACAAGGTCTGCTCATTCATTCCTCCGCCAGAACACACGCTCAGTTCCGCTCTTCCCTGTCCTCATAGAAGAAGGTTCAAAATATCTTCCAGTCACAACCCGGTTCAGAGAGAGGGTTTTGCTTTTCTGCAGTTGGCCTCGAGACAAATTTTCTGAAAAAAGGGGTTGTTGTGGCATTTTCTCCTGCGAAATCCACCAAATCATCCACCAAAAGCAGTTTATTGCTTAGTTGCTTCTCAAAACGCAAGAAATTTTCTTCCCAAGAAGGGTTTCCAAAAACCTAGGGTTTCCGAAAAAACCGAAATAAAAAATATGAGAAATATCGGAGCAAAGAACTACGGCTACTGTATGTTCCCACTCATGGCCAAATTGCACACGATTCGCTTTCGAGAATTTTTCCACTGGAAAGCCAAGCGCTGCCAGAGTGTTGATGTGATCGAAAAACCAGGATAAAGATGCTACGGAATAGAGCTTCATCAATATTACAGAGCCTCACCAGTTTTGGAGAACTGTGGTACTTGAAAACTTATGCCTTGATTTTCTCATCCGGGCAACTTTTGGAACAGCTTCGTTCTCTGCCCTTATCAACGCCAATCTCGAATGTATTTCGAAACTTCATCTAGTAATCGACCTCAAAAACACGATGCGATCTTTGTCCACCCTGAACCTTTACCAAATACTGTTAGCTATTTTGCTCGGAGATTGCGGGCTGAATCTATGCCGGCACCAAAAATCTGCTGTGAAAGTTTTCGAGATTTTTTTCTTTATCTGTCTCGCAAATTTCTTGCGCGCGTTTGTAACGGGAAATTAGTGCAAATCAAGCTCTATCGAGCGAGATTTAGTACAAAGTTCCACGAAAACACGATAAGATTGTCGTTATGAAGACGCAATTGGTCTATCTAGAGCTTCTTGGATAAGTTGGATAAGTTGGTTTTTTTCTTGATAGTCTGCAACCATGCGGTCTCATCAACCCAGCAGAATTTCTACGTCTTTGTCAACTGTCCGTAGCTAAAATTCGTCGAAATTATGATTTAATTTGGAGACCAAGTGTCCTGCAGAATGGAACACTCGTGAACATCTCCCAATATATAACACAAGATAACATCTCCTCCTGGCCGCTGAGGAGACGGGGCTTTGCATTTGTCGGCTGATATACCACTAAGAATGATGCGAGGACAACATGAATATATGTTTTTTGTGAAGTTCAAAGACTTACAAATTTAGTACCTCTATTCACGAATTATTGTGGATACACATATCTTGTCGACGGACATTATTGGTACTTTGATTTTAGGAAGCCTTACACTTATTTATACCATTATATCAATCTGTGGTTACAGGTGGATATTTTCGCGAATGTCGTTTATTTATGTTTTTTTTTTCGTTCATACCAAAATGTCGCTCATTCAGGGGAGTTGTGTCGTCGTGGTAGTGGTCATTGATGCCCTAATTATCTGGAAGGTTTTTCGCTTGAGATCTTCCGTCAACAAAAGTCGAATTTTGTCACTGTCAGGCTCAATACCTAAGAAATCGACACCAACGACGAGAGTACGGAATTATCTCCATTATAAAAATGCATGCATATCGAAATCTTGGGCTCAAAACCAAACCGGAGTATCGAAATTTTTTTCAGAAGTATCGCATCGGACGAGAAGTTCGGCTTGCGTTGAATTTTCTACTGCTGAGTATCTGCTTCCTGGTCATGACCATATGCTTCAATGTTGTTGGCGGGTAAGTTAAATGCAGAAATCACGTGAAATTCCGTGTCCGTTGTTTATGTGGTTTTTCGTATATAGCAGCTGTCGCAATAATCCTTAAAGTTGCACCGCCGTAGATCCTAGCATTCTTAAGAGCTAGAGATATAGGATCTCACAATCAGCTTTCTAGCCGAATGAGCTACATATATCATGAAATGATTGGGTGTTCTTGCTTACAACCACCCTCTGTCTCTCTTTCTTCATGCTAACACAGACAACGCCTACATTCATCCCCAACTTTTTCCATTAAATGTCCAGGTAATTCAACCATCTTTTGCAGATGAACTGAGCTGGTGGCAATGCAAATTGCCTTGTTTGGAGGATTCGTCATAATTGATAACTACATTCGTTTCCGCTATACTGCCAAACCTAAGAATGTAGAAAAATCTTACAGAGCAACATTCCTGTCGGTGCTGCCTTCACCAGTATACCGCTCACTGATTCATATATCGTTGCAGGCCTTCTCGGCATAGTTAAAGGCAGCATCTGTCAAAATCATTGATGCAGTGTCAAAATGTTGCCGACATGAATCACATCTGCGAACACAGCTGCTTTATATAAAAGATGAATATAAATTGGCAATATTCAGTCAAACTAAGAAAGATTTCACACTATGAAAAATTTCTGAGCTGGATAGCTTTGAATAGGAGAACATCCTCACCTTTGCCTAAATTTTTCTTCCCTTATACCATCTAAAAAGCTTTGAAAACGGAAGCATTCCCATTAATTTTCCACCCATCTTTTCTATGTGTTTTCCCCACAAATCAGAACAATTATCCGTTGCATTCATTAGACTAGGATTTCAACGATAACCTAACTTGAGATCGCCGATTTTTGAGAATTAGATTTCTATAAAAAGAATAACCTTATTGTTGTCTATTGCTGCAAAAATCAGTCGTTTCAGGTATGGCATGTGGCAGGATCTAGCCATGAAACTATCATCTAACCTTAACCTATCGAAATGGGCTGTGTATGCGCTTGGGAATCCGGTCATTCGACACAGAATCCTCCAACTACTCGGCATTGTTCATGTTCACTACGTTGCTAGGACTTCTATTGTTACAAAGACTTGAGAACCTTACTCTGATGGTGTAGCTCATAGAAGTAAAGATAAGAACATCAATTTTCCGAAATATACACGAAAATTCCCGTGGATGCCGCCTTTACTCATCTGCGTGCGGTCGACCCGCGGTATGTGTGCGATCCGTGGTGCGCTCGCATTTGCCCGCAATGATTCACCACATCCCCCGGCATCAAACTAGGAGTGATGTCGCTCTCGCGCTATGCCCGTATGGGTGGCGGTCACGAACAAACGATGGGTCTTGGCAGCTGCCCTTCGCGCAGCGCACCCCATGCAAAGATTGCCACACAAACTAAGTACTGTGCGTACGCCATCCTACCCTGATCGATAGAGCGACGACTTTATTCGGTTCAGGTCTACAATGAATGTAGTTTTTGCGAGATTTATCACACTTAGATATCTCACCGCCCCTTGCATTGCACTACACCGCCAGGACCGTCACACCATTCGGCAGATGCGGTATGATACTACATCTGCCGGTGCACGAGAGGTCATGCACCGCTCGTGGCGGTGTGGAAGCTGACGAGTACCGCTCACGGTGCTTCAAGAGCACATTTAGGTGAAGAGAGCTGAACTTGGTAATCGTAAGATCACTACATGTGGACATTTCTGATAGGTCTGTATATCGATTGCTATTGATGTCGCACTTTATTCCCAGTAAAAAATGGGAGTAACGGAAACATATGCGCTGATGGTCCCTGAGCCATTGCCAAGCCTGCCCTGGCTTGAAAGCGACTGCCATCTGTCATGCGAAAATAAAGCTTCTTACCCAATAAAACGTATGCATACATTCTATGATAGTTGACAACATCGTAACTGTCAAAAACTGTATATTCGAATGCTCATGTAGAGTGATAGCCACTGGTTATGGAAAAACGGGACTAGTCCCAAATTCAATTCTTTTTAAATACTTTTCTTGGCTGTTCTCTGACTCTGGTTTGCAACGGCATTCTGCTCTAGTAATGTCTATGATGGTATATTGTAAAAAATGAACATTAGTTATAGAAATTATCGAGTTCTCTGATCTTTGAAAACACGAGTTTTTGGAGTTCCCGAGAAGCTTCAAAAACATGAATGTCGAGGCACTCTAGAAGGAGTGTGGGTGGATGGAAGAGGAGGAGAAGAAATCGGGATCTCATCCGCATTGAGGACTCGGATGAGAAAGTGAAACTGCGAGAAATATCGCTTCTAGAAGAACAAAAAAACAAAACGGAAACAGGAATGGACAGAAAGAAAATCAACTGGAGCGGCGGAACTTCCTACTTGAATTGAGCCAGGCGTCCACGGCTTCAGCAGGTTGTCCCTCACTGACATTTTCGTAGCAGATTTTCTTCTTTTTCTAGAAACAAGCTATTTACAGCTCATACAATTGAAATAAAACTTCCCTCTCACTCAATCACTCACAAAGTCGTGCGCATAATACTGACGCCCGCCTAGGCGCATTTAGTAGAGGCAACCGAGACAAGGTCTAATGTACCTAAACCATGGCCCGTAGTAAAGTGTCGATGGCGATCATCGCACATCATATAGATGGCGATGATCGCACATCGCGTGGGAGACGATCATGGCGATCAGCGCCATGAAGAATCGGTCGTGTGCGATTCCCGGCTGTGTGTATCGCACAATTCAAAACATGCATAACACGTACGCACACATCATTCCGTGTCGGTTTAACCTGTGAAACAGTTAGAAACCCGCAGCTATTGCCAAGTTTGGACGTGTTTTACTTGTCAATGACGTCTCTGTGCTCTTTTCATAGGATTACACAATATTCACAACATTTTTTTCGGATTTTTGTTTTCAAGTAGTTATTTTAGTAGTAGTCCGTTTCAAAAACGACAATAGCTGACCATGAGTATTTGTGCCAATGATCTGTATTTCTCGGGAGCCGCTACGCTGATCACGAATATCACATTGATT
Organism: Ancylostoma ceylanicum; assembly: GCA_000688135.1. Lineage (NCBI taxonomy): Eukaryota > Metazoa > Nematoda > Chromadorea > Rhabditida > Ancylostomatidae > Ancylostoma > Ancylostoma ceylanicum. Next base: position 36,089 of record JARK01001531.1, read on the forward strand.
TTGAACGATGACCCCGTTTTGGAAGGGTAACGGTAGGGTAAGGGTAAGTGGGGTATCCTACGGAACCTCCTCAATTTTTGTTCATGGGGGTTACTTGACATGATGATCACGAATATCGCATTGATCTTGCATAGTAACCCTATCAAGGTAGGGCAACGACGGGGTTGGGGAGGGGGCACCTAACGCCCCCTATTTGGCATGGTGATTACGACAGGTGATTACGACAACGAAAGTCAATAACTTGGCTTCTCCTACATGCTCTGACTTGCTAGCTGACATGTTCAGAACGCTCTGACCTGTTGGCTATCCTAACGCACAATACTCACCTGAAATGCAAACACGGCAGGACGTGTTGGACAGGTCATATTATCGGCTAATACCAAATGCCCTCCCAACTCCATTTTGCCTTTTTTAATTTCTAATTTTTTTGATTTCTAATTTTCTAAAATTTCCTACACGCGTTTATTTGTAAGCTCCCAAATCATTTCCAAACGTTTGTTTACAGAATTGGTCGGACTTTCGTGTTCAACATATGAGGAAACCCCCAAGGCAAACTTTGGTTGGTTACCGTACTTGCCATAACCCTGCCGTTACCCTACCAAAGCGGGGTTACCGTACAAAATCAATGTGATATTCGTAATCAACATGCCAAACAACCTCCGTAGACAAAAATTGAGGGGATTCTGTGAGATTCCCCACTTACCGCAACCCTGCCGTAAACCCACCAAAACGGGGTTACCGTGCAAAATCAATGTGATGTTCGTGATCAGCATGTCAAATAACCCCCGTAGACAAAAACTGAAGGGATTCTGTGGGATAACGTGCTTACCCTAACCTGCCGTTCCGAGAGGTGCGAGGATTGCGCCAACCCTGCTGAATATTACATAACCCCTCCACCATACAAGGATTGAACGAGCGAAAAGTCAGAGGAGGTGCATTCCGTGCAATCTGCGCCCCTTAATTCACGTAAGTTCACATTATCGCCACCCTGAGAGTGAGATGCTCCGAGCACTTCACTCGGCGTCTCTTCACTACGCACACTATCTTGTCATCAAAACATGGCGATCATCGCCCTCCAGGGCAACGAGATCAGCGCCTCGCACCGGCATGCTCCCAGCACTGCCGGGAATGAAGACTGTATCCTATCCCACAGTGTTGCGAGATCGTCGCACGTGCAATCATCGCCCCATATGTGGCAACGAGATGTGCAGGCACATCATCTCACCGCCATGACACTTTACTACGGGCTCATAACACGAATATGAACACAGACTGCTTCACCAATAGCAGCGTTAGAGCAGCACAAATTCCTCTTTTGAAATTTTCCAAAGAAAAAAGCCAAACAAAAAGGAAACAATGATGTCTCAGAAAATCTCTTGACCAAAACCAAAAGATTATATGAGATAACTCATCTTCTCAGGCTTTTCTTTCCTCTCCTGAGTAGCTGCGAATTGATCCTGCTCCACGCTAAGCTTCTGTCTGTGGATTGCTTCAAGAAGGGTAGCTCTTTTAACTGAAAAGAATGTTTCAATCACATACATCTTAGAGCAATCACTATGTACTCTCATAGTTGAAGTACATCTTTGCGCTCAGCAGCCCGACTATGTTCAACTGATGTGGGATTTTCGAGCAGTGTCATGAGCTGATACAGTGCCTTCAGAGGCAGCAAACACGGAAATCCTCTTTCGAGGTGAGTCGTTCTCCCCGTGGTCGGCTGTCAGACAATCACAATGGTAATTCAAACACAGAAAAAAGCGGCCTATCTGTGGAGATACTGCCGTGGACACAGAGTCGAGCGTGGCCATTTTGGTGTCCGCCACGCCAGCCAACGCTACTGTGGTCCAGCTTAATGTGTCATGTTGTATAAGGAATACTGTACAGTGTAGGATATGGGATACGTACCATCCACAAGAATTCGTGACAATACGCGCGTATACCCTTGGCGGAGAACTCGTCCGCGCTATGGACGCATGGGAAACAACGCCTTCATTTCTCGTCTTCCGTTTCACGCTGTTTCATCACTGCCTATGAGTTCATCGTCCCTGAAAACCTTGAAATTCAGCGAAATCTCCAACACAAAAATTTCAGTGAGTGCTGTCTTTAAGGGTGAGACTTAGGCTTCACATGACTGCCCCCCCCCACCCCGCTACAGCTTCCGTTTCCCCCAATGAGCAGTTCTAATCACCACCAAAAACCGCTGATCTCTTTCGCATGCTCCTCATCGCATCTTAGTTTTCTCCCTTCTTTAATCATCATTACCGCTGTGCCTACTATTTGCTTCTCATGTGTGGCTGTTCTAGTTTTACGCTACGCTAGTGCGAGTGCATTCTTCTGCAGTTGTGAAGGAGCAGATTAGAATAGAAACACACGAAAAACAAATAGTAGGCACTTCGGAAACGATTAAATTCTGAAAAAAATGAAAAGGCGATGAACAGAACAATGAAGGAAACTCGAAAGTGAATGAAAGATACAATCAAAAAGCCTCATGATTCCCTCGAGTTCGCGAGAACACAGGACAGTGCCAACCGAATAATCTAAACTGGCCGTAGTAACTTCGATCCGATCCTGAAGAGCGCGAGAATCCGGCGGTAGACGAAATTTTCGTTTTTCAAATGTATTGCTTCACAAGCACAGTATAAAGACGCTACACAATGGGAAGAATCTTTTGAACTAAGTAAACATCCAAAAGACAAATCGTACTTGAGAAAAGACCCAGCCCCACGAAGAATACTACTGAATCGATCGGCTGGCATCATTCTCCATTTCGAAAGTTCGCGCCGCGCGATCTCGTGCGTCGTGGCTCGAGCCGCAGGTGGAATGGGAATGAAATGAAGCGCGTCATTATGTTACGGAATGGAGCGCGTTATAATGTTCCGGCGGATGGGGGCACGACCAGGGTTATGCACAGTACGCTCTGCTCTTCTTGGGTGTCTCCCCCTATTCAAAAAGTGGGCGTAGCGATTGGGGTTCCACCTGCCCATCAACGCCTCAATTGTCTGAACAGTTGCTGTGGTTGTAGTCTCAACGCGCTGAGCACAGTGCGAAACTGTTCACTTTCAGTGTTTTCGCGCTCTACAGCTGCTACATCGCGTAGTTATACAATTCATAATTTGCTCCCAGTCACTTACCGGTGGCGGTGTCCCTCTTGCCTGTTGTGGCACCTCAGCCATTTTGACTTCGTTAGACTCGTCCAGGCTGCGTTTCCGCTGTCTTCTTCATTGTTATCCTCTGCGTTATTTGATTCGGCCATCTTAACAATATTGTACTGGTGGACACTGTCGGCCCCCATGTAAGGGTGAAGGGGTTGCGGAAATTAGTTGGTTGTAAATCGTTATCCGATCCACAAGCCCCTTATCAGTAGGATTTGGACAACAACTAACCGCTGCCGCCGAATCACTGGCTCTCTGGCAGTGTCCAGTCGCGTGGTTGTTGTGGGCCTCTGTTATGTTTACGTCCTGGTTTCTTTTCACTAGTATTACCGTTTGAATGACACGACGGAGAACGCGACACTTGAGATGTACTTCAACAATATTCTTTTCAAGGTTTATCCTAAAAACGGCACCACAGGGAGGTATACGATGAGGTTACTCGAAGACGCACACGGCCCTAGTAGCCTCTGCTCCTAGCCTTCACTCTTGACTATCCCTTAGTAGTGCCCACTCGGTCTTAACCAACTCGATAACCGCGACAAGTGCAACCCTAATGTTCTAGGCTGGTCTTGAATTTGGGTCAGCACATCGTGATCCCAAAGCTGTTTTTCGGTCCTAAACGCGAGAGCGGCTCCAATTGCTTTCACTTTGGTTAACACGCAGGGACACACTAGCCATTCGGCTTCAACCGTCTAAATACGGGCCACTCCGCTAACATAACTCCAGTCTCAGTGCGCTGCACCTATGCTCTGGGCGCTTCCACTAGGCTCGGTCAATTCTTCTGTCCAGTCGCCAACAGTCGATGCACGGACACGCCATCCGAGGCTGGAGCACTTTGCTCGAATGCCAAGACAACTGCTGGCGGCGCCTTATATAGGTAGTGTCCCGCCGCGCTGCGATGATTGCCCGCCCCTGTTGGGCGTGCGTGGTACTTCAACTCAAATATACAACAACCTTCATCGATTACGAAATAATTCGTCATGGTGAGATAAATGAGGTGAGCGACTTCAGTACAACGTAAATGAGGTGAGTGATAACGATACAAAACAATAAAATTATCACTACTCGAACAAACAAACAGTGAACAATGAGTCACTAATACTAACATTTCTCATCTATTTCATATACAATCAAACGAAACTGTCATACCTCTCCGCGAAGATTGGGGTCGAGCGGTTGTGGTTAATGTGTGAGACCACAAAGGAAAAAATATGGTAAAGAAACAGTAAGAGGAAGGAAATAAGAAGGTAGCAAAAATGAGATTTTATGGTTTTCGTCAAATGGTTGTGCCTGTTCCCTCAACTGTCAGAATCTGGCGCGAGATTCAAAGATGGTTTTCAGCGCGTTATTTATGGTTTCTGTCTTGTGAGAACGACGTTTCCGAAGGTCCGGTGAGTATGGAGAGGAATGTCAGGCAGTCTCTCCACTTGTATCTGCAACATATACAAAGAAATGAGAATTGTGACAGGCTATTCGAATACTACACATCAACAAATGTTCGAACGGAGTTCTGCGTATCCCGCTTCATTCCCGCTAATAAGCATTTAATCAATAAATACACCATTTTTTCTGTCGCCTCCTATCCCTTATACAGAAGCCTGAATGAGGAAGTAGGCCACTCCCGGAGGCCTCTCAGTAGGGGAGGTGTGGTTCCAGTGAATTGGGCTTTGTTGCGATGGCGGGATATTTATAGTGCGTCAAGGGAGAGAAGGCGAGGCGAAGGTCAAGGCGGTCAAATGTTCAGAAAATTATTGATTCATTTTTATATTCTAATTCTGTACGGCTAATAACTACAATTGAATTGCTGTAATTGCTTGAGTCAAAGGATAAAATCTTCAAATTCGGGACATGTACGTGCTATACGTAATATTTCTGAATGAACAGTTACAAAATTTTTGGTTTTGGCTGATAAATGAAGTTACATGGCAGTCTTACAACTTTGAAATTAAGGTATTCGGTTTTTTATATTGTTTCGTTATTATAGTACCATTTTCTATCCTAACATTATGGTCCATGAAGTTACTTTAAAATTCAAGCATATGTGTAGTCTCTTGAATTATTATATTTTTATATGTGTCATTAAGTAGTGTTATTAAATTATCTTGTGTAATATTATAACTAGAATATCGTTCATGTATCTAAGAGAATTGGAAACTATTTTTAGATATATTAGTATATTCGACCAAATCTCTCCAGAACCGTGTAAACAAAACTTTTGGTCTACTTTGCAGTCACTGATCTAGTTGGCAGACCCAATGCTCACCTCTACGATGTTGCAGCACTGATGTTATGGCTGCACTAGTGACCGCTAACTGACCGGGTGAGCGACTGACTGTCCTTTTCTTGGACCAGTCCTATATATGGCGCGAGTTCCCGCGTTATCGAGAGGCCTTCCCCCTTGCGATTCATTCTCGGGTTTCTCTCTTGAATCCACAGTGCCTCTAAAATTTTGCGTGCTGACGTTTGTGGTTCCTGTGCCAGGATTTTGACAGTCACTTCAAAATTTGCTCCGTCGTGC
>JARK01001531.1:46728-84287 GCA_000688135.1 Ancylostoma ceylanicum
TTAACCCATTGACGACCGCGCGCGTTTTCACGTGTCTGGCGTGTGGGACCAACGCCCCTTTCAACAGCACGGCGGCGGCAGGGTTTCACATAATTATGATAGGAATACTAAATATAAAATAGATAGCCACAAGAAGCTAATTTGTGATCTTGTTTTAGAAGATTTTTGCTATCACTGGACGAAAAAGGAGTGCTTTCAATCTTGATTTTCTTACTTTAAGGCTGCAAGAAGTTGGTTCACGAGGCTTTCATAGTTATAAAGGAACATAACAAGATAATTCGCATTTAAATGTCTTTATCTCAACTCAGCGAGATGTACTGAAGTGTTGCTATGCAGGAAATTTGACTTTTGCAAAGATAGATTCTTTTCACTACACTGGAAATGCGGCTCACTTTCCCCGTTTTCAAAAAACCTCATCCTTTACAAGCTTTTTGTTGCGATTCAAAAGTAGTATGTACCGAACCATGAGTAGTAAAACAGTGTTTGGATGTAATGCATCGATTTCATGCAAAAGTGCAGTGAAATGTCACAAATTTGAGGTCCTGCACTTTGTCACAAGAGCGTGGCTCACCGGTGAGCCGCATGGTCCCACGCGACCAAAAGAGTGCGGCTCACCGGTGAGCCACGCGGTCGTCAATGGGTTAATGAAGAAACCATTCTAGGGTTACACCTCTACGCTCCCACCATTGCAGCAGCTTGCGCTGGCGATGCATGATACAGTGATACGACCACGATGGAACAGTATTGAGTCAGAATGACCATGACTATATTTTGCTCGCAAATACTATAATCCTCTTATCATTATTGGTATTTATTGTTTACTGGTAAGACCCCTGAGGTAACACGCATGTGTTGCCTTGCTTCCAATTACCATAAAACATGTTCATTCGAGTATGTGCCAGCGCATTCTACTCACAATCAGTTGTTTCTCGGCAGCATTAATCGCAACCTTCGATAGTATTGTGGTGAAAGAAGTAAAAATCGGTAAGTAAGCTCAATTCAGGAGGATATTATTGGTGTTTATTGTTCAATGGTGAGACGCCTACCTTAAAATCTGTCGACAATGGAATTTGGAACTTTGCTATACCTGCTGGATGTAATGCTAAACACGCTGATTATTCTACTGGACATCTTTATAATATTCGTAATCCTCAACGCACCAGAATTGCGCCATAATCCTGTCATAATGCTGACCGTATTCGCAATGTCGCTAGACATTCTCGTCTATGTCAATGTCATTGCTCACGACGTGCCGAGTTATTTCCTTAACAAAGACGTAACAAGTGAGTTAAAATAATTTACGTCTCTCTTTACATATGCAGCAGGGAATTTTAAATTAGCTATCAATTACCCCCAAAAGCGCTCTTACTCATCCCTCGAGAAGACCGACCAAAGAGAGATTAACTATCTGCTAATACCTCTAACACGAAAGCGAGGTGAGACACTGTCTTCAATGCAGGTCAGCTCAAACGAAAGTTCCTAAACTGAACGGGTGTCAGGAGGATTTCTTACTGATCCTAATTCCCTTGCCGAATGCAGCGTTACCAGTGGTGCACATCATCACAAATTTCATTGCTTCCCATTTATGACGTGTCGCAAAATTTTTATGAAAATGCTATTTCCATGAAGCGCCATGGTTGCCACTGACATCTATATGGCTCAAATTGAACAGCAACAGTCGCTTGCAAGAGATCGTGGACTTCATGTTCTCAACATTTTTGCCATATTCCGAAGATTTAGTTATCGTCATGAGAAATATACAGTCTCTTTCAAAAATCCTTGCCTCAGCTGCAGCGCTCGTCAGCTAAGCCACGTCGAACCACGTATGATAGTGCATAGGTGACGCGACGCGTCTCAGCAGTTGTGTGGTGCAGCATGAGGTGAGGACTTTCGAGATTGGCTGTAAAGTGCTTTATCCAAATAGTGCGAACGAAACCAAGTACAAACAGTTCGGTTTGGTAGAAGCAATGCATGATGATTCACTTCTCTGAGATCTGTTGAAGCGCCTCATCCGAGTTTTGATGCTTCGCATTGCTTCTGAAGTATTTCTCTACTGAGAAATTTTTTTTTCCACAGAGGTCGAAATCTACCATTGGTAGTATCCACAATGTCTCACAGGGTGAAGCCTGTCGGTGGAATCGAGGCGCGAATCAGATTCCTTTAAGCAAAATCACACCATTTATGTCAGAAAATGCATATCCATTGGCCACTGGTTGACTTCAGCGAAGGTTACTTGACAGCGATTTAGCAGAGGCTCTCTGTGTACGATTCTGGCACCGCTGCTCACCCCGTCAGCTCTGTTCAAAAAGTAGCGCCACTCGTGACGGTATCCTAGCCTCAGCTAAACATGTTCAACATCAATGCATTCCAGAACCCTTTCGAAAACTCCAAATATTCAGGCTGACTGCAGAAAGTCACTAGGGCATATCCGGCGAAAAAAGATTCGGATTCTTCTCTCGATCGAGGAAGAAGATACCCAAGTGAACTCAGTCTGATGTTAAATGGCAATACGTTTGGCGAGAGAATGTGTTTGGCAAGACAATTTACGGGATAGAATTCTGCTTGGCAATACATTTTACGGGAGAATGAGTGGAGAGCCTGTTTGGAAATACAGAGGGCAAGAGATTCTGTTGGCAAGACAGTTTACTGCTGTTTGGCGATACAAATGGCAGGATTTGCATGGCGATACAATTTACGGGACTTCTTGTTTGGCAATACATTTTACGGGACTTTTTGTTTGGCAATACATTTGACGGGGTTCGTTTGCCTGGCAAGTTAGCAAGCTCGTCTGCGAGGTTGCCAAACGAACCTCGCCAAATGTATTGCCATTCAACATCAGAGCATGGGAGCCATTGTGGTAGTTAAATGATGAGAGCCCACAGGTGTACATAAACAGAAAGAAGGAGGTGGTTCAATCGGACATAACTGGAGTGGATAGAGAAATGAAATAATTTACATTCAGGACCCGTATACTATATATAATATTACTTGACCATAGGAGGGAAAACATAGCGGGTATATATCCATTCCCATTCGTTCTTATCCACTTTGCTATCCAATATAACTCATCCACCTACGTGCTCATTTCCTGGCGCAAGTCTGGTGTCTCGGCTAGCGTCAACACATAATGAAGAAGGAGTAGATCATGGTTTCTTATCATGCGGAAATCGACCGGATAAAGATAACCTGCAGTGAAACGAGTGAATTTGCATATCCTAGGATATGTATTTAATTGATAGCAGACTATGGAAACCACTGTAATATATCCGCTAGAGCGTGTTTATCCGACAGGATAAAATATATTGAATACGGGCCCAGATCATGTATGACGGAGGGGAAGACGAATAGGATGCTGAATCATTCAAAAATCAAGGAATGAACCCGCAGAGCAGCGCTATCGCACTTTCAGGGGCAGGTAGATTCACCATCGGATATGTCTGCATGCCTTGTTCTACTTCTGGGCTCCGGCACACTCTTATCATCGCGGTGAACCCGTCTCGCCCACTTTGGACGCCGGCGCACCCTTATCACAGAGATGGACCCGTATCGCACTGACACACCCCTACTGCGGCGTAGGAACCGCTATGTGGCGTTCCTCCTTTTTTGGGGACTCAGCACACCCTCAACAATGCGATGGGCCCGTATCTCTCCACTTCCTAATCCAACAGTGTTCCTCTTCATTTTCTGAACCTCACCACATCCATATTCTTCCTTTTACATGCGGCCCCATAATCACATCATTGATCAATCATTTCGTTTCACACTTACTTGGGACTCAGCGCACCCAATTTATTTCTGCTGACATACAGCCAAAAAAGATAGACGGTTTGCGCGTGCGATTTCTAAGTGTTGCGACTGCACCATCGCGGTGGGACCTACTCGATCCTCTCACTTGAAGCATGCTTTTTCTATCATCGACCTGTCGATGGTCCTAATGGTGGGCGGGGCCTGGCCCTCACTGGTGTTGCTGCCCATCAGACTTACCAAGACGGTGGCGTAGTGCGTTATTGCAAATTTGTTGTAAGCCCGCCGGCAGTATCATCGACCTGTCGATGATCCTAATGGTGGGCGGGCCTGGCCCTCACTGGTGTTACTGCCCATCAGACTTACCAGGACGGTGGCGTAGTGCGGTTGTTACAGTATCGCCAGATAAAGCCATTCTCTCTCTACTCTCTTCTCATCGCATTCAACTGAACCGAAACACCGAAAAGGTCTGTTCAGTAGGGTTTCCACCTACAGTCTCTCGCACCCACTAATACTTTCTGCATCCCTCGTTTAGGCCCCACCGCGATGGTGCAAACGCGCAATACGTCTATCTTTTTGAGAAGGACTGTATTATTCAGGTCCTTCCATTACACACAGAGTAGACGCTTTATTATTAGGTTGTCGGGAAATGATTGAGACACTACAGATTTTTATCACTTCTTGAAGTTTTCCTTTTAAATTAATAAACCTCGTGACTTGTTGTAAGCACAATGTATACCCATCGCCTTGGGCTACCCTCAAGAGGCAGTCGGGAAACTACATGTCGAAGAAACTATGAGTCAATGCTCGGAAATCCTTAAGGTTGGCGGAGTGTTGCTTGGCCAAGGAGTGCTTGAGCGAGCGAACAAGGTGTTTCGAGAGTGCAAGATTGGGCAAGGTTATCGAACATGGCAACGCAGTCCATGCCTATTCCTCCTGCTAAGGACGAAACGACAAAGCCATAGGAGGGTTGATTTTATGCATCAAAACGTGCACTTCAACAGGTGGACGTCTCTTCTCTCCTTATTTGACGATCATTCCCCTGAATTGATTATTGCAAAAGGTGTTGTTGTTCACCACGTTGCGTGCTAGCAATTCCGGTGGAGCATGCCTTGCTCCTAAGCTCAGGAGGTCGCATAACTGGTTAATGTATTTGAGGAGACATATCTTTTGAAAAGGAATAGTAGAACCGACGGTTTATGGTTGCATCACTGACGAGCCGCGGGCCAAATGCCGAGATAGAATAGCCGTTCCTCTTGCTCGCATTAGCGCTCAACAGGAGCTCGTAAAAGAAAATCACTCGATTTAGTTGTTAGTCCATTTTCGCTCCTACGTAAACAACGGCAACGCGCTACGCCTTGTCATAGTCACGGCATAATTGCTCTGATGCCAAGCTATCATATACTCACATATCCTGGATCCAAGCCATGTGTGAGGGACACCAGAGAGAATTGTCAGTTGAATGTCTCAATCATTTCCCGGCAACCTAATATAAGTCATGATATTCAAGCCATACTAGGGAGGAGTCACCGAGAAAGGTCTGGTGTTTTTGGTGGGCAATACTGTGTCCTGCAATGATACATCCTCTGAGAATTTATTTCTGCTGACATATTATTCAGGTCCTTCTCGTTTCAGCAAGGCTCTCGACCGCTGTATCAGTTGCGGTGCTCAGCATACAGTGGTTTTCGCAACCGCTCCTAATGCCAGTTCTCTCGGTGATCCATCTGATAGCCGTGTTCGCTCCGCTGAAATTTCGTCGGATCACTTGCACCAAAATACTCTTTACTGTTATTCTCATTTTCATCACTGATGTATTATTGACAGGTTGGTGAATGGGTTCATGTTCTCCTAGCAAAGGTTTCATTGCAGCGAAGAGCATGTAAACACGTCATCTTGTTTCATAGAGCTGCGCTGAAGGTTGTAGTTGCGCAGTAGCACAATGAAAGATTGATTGTTAAAGGCAGCACCCACGATAATTTTCATGTCAAAAATTTTGGATGTTTTGGGGTCTGAACGATAGTCCCAGTAGTTCTGCGCAAGTTGCACCAGCAAATGCATCCACATTCTCGAGATATAACAAGTTGAACATGGGATCCGGGGATCCCCAGGCGAGTTGTAGCGGAGCGCGAATCAGCTGTTCTCTGCCGCAATCGGTCAGTTTTTCAAAGAAAAGATAGTTGCTCATGCTCATCTCGGGAAGTTTTGCACTGTAATGATCTGCTTTCCTCTATTTAAGTCCTCCCAATTGTTATTCGAGCATATGACCCTTTGTCTTACTCAGAATTGTCAAATTTTCACATATGGTATGATTTTCAGTATTTTTGGCTCTTTACACTTAACCATAAGTTTTCTTTCTTTTCATGAGGTATGTTTCCGGAGTGAACATCCTAATTCCTTTCCGTTTGTGGTTGTTCTCCTCCAGAAAAGCTGCAAAATTAGTCAAGTTTCCACTTGCGCTAAGAAATTTGTCGACAACAAAGGCAGCGTTATCGACTTTCTTGATCTACTCCATCCGCGTAACTCGGCCACTTTGCTATGAAGCAGTGAATTGGTAATATCCAAAAACCATTTAATCATGAGTTCTGGGACAAATGAACACTTTATCTATGTTCCTCATGGCCAAATACCCAAGATCGCGTTGAAACCTGGGTAACGAATTTTTTCGTGGGTGCTGCCTTTAAAGAGGCACTGTCATTGTTTTCAATGTGGTAGCGTGCAAGATGCAGTCACACACAACACACACATCAACGGTTGTCGGTTGTTTATAGAGCATGTTAAACATTGAGTTCATGTAATGTTCAATTTCCGGGATAATTGTCGGCATAAAGGCAGTGTCTCGCATCTTAGGTCGTTCTCCTAATTTGCACAGAATTTCAATCTGAATGAGTTGACATGGGCTGCCCAGAAAAATTTCACGCGTGGAATGTGTCGAAACAATGTGGAGTCTGTGTTTAAAGAATTTATATGTTTGCCGAGAGTTTTGAAATTTTCGATGAAATTCTTGATGGTAAGTGCTCCACGATCAAGCTACAATTGTTATGATACTCTTGCCATGGTTAGAAGCGTTTGCGATACCTATTAAGAGCGAATTACTGGTACAGAGCACAGTTGGTCGCGCGCTCGTGAAACATTTCACTAGCCCCTTCAAAGCATTTCACGTACATCACTGGAATCAGCTTCTCGAGCTGATCAAAAATCTACGGAACCTCGAATCTGAAACGGAGTTATGCCTTCTTTGAGCTCCTCTTTTTTCGTCTTGTTGTGGCTATACTTATCTCACGAAAGGACACTACTGGTACTTTGATTTCGCGAAACCGTACACCTACCTGTACTCCCGGATAAACATAATTTTACAGGTAAAAGACACCGTTGTTGAAATATTGACTTTCAAACAGAACCATGGATTTTGCAAGAAAAAATTCAGGTGGTCTGCTTGAGCGTAGTTATTCCTGCTGATGTTCTGATTATCTATAAACTATATAAGCTGCAAAGAAGCGAGGTCTGGGTGAAGATGAGTACAACAAGTGCCAATGAGAAACAAGAAAGCGTTGTTAAAAAGGTGAGAAAAAAAAACAATGGAAAAAAAGGATAGAATCGTCAGGTGCATGCATTTTCTCTTAGCGGTTCAAGGTGCAAAATTATAAAGGTGCGCTATTTTTCCGTCCTTATCAATTTGTGTTCAGTGCTCTTCTGAGAGCAACTCATTGCGCATTTGTTCTTGATATATTATTTAGCAAAATTCGGGTTTTGATTATTGAAATATGTCTGTCTGCTGACTTCATGGAGTCGTAGAAAGATTCGCCATCAGAAAATTCTCCTTTGCAAAACCAAGAGTGCCGAATCTATTGAAGGTAGTCTATTACCGATTGAGAAAAGGGCATATCACAAAAACACACGCGAAAATTGCTGTGGCTTAGCAAAGGAGAAAAACCCAATATTACTACAAATCCTGTAATCTCTAAGCGACCTTGTCTTCAAGATGAAATTTGGGAGAGATAGCTTGTTTTAGGATGCTGCCGGTGAGTATAGCAGTTCTTCATCCATAATATTGAGGCCGTGGAGACCAAACCTGCAATACCCTTACCAAGTTTGTTAAAAATAGACGTTGAAAACAGATTTGCGTTCCTTTCGTTCTAGGGCTATAACCACTGCAACGAAGCGATTCACACTTCTGATTAATAGTCAAGAAGAGCTATGTGATGGGCTAGCATATTCATGAAAACAACTCTGAAGTTCGATTCTCAAGATTAAAATTCGAGAGACTTTCATTCTGCGCCCATGCCGCGCATCGGGCTTTGTCGCAAGCGATGCGTGGCAAGATCTCGGCGGAATCAAAAATTCGTGAAATCTGGAATTCAAAACCGAAATCCAGAGTTGATCTATTAGAATAAGCTTGCCACCCCAAAATAGTTCTAGACTTTCAGTTTTGAATGGGAACCGCTTCGTTGTAGTGAATTATAGCACGGAAACAAAAAGAACGCGGATCTGCGTTCCGAACGTTTATTTTTAACAAACTTACCGTGGGTATTGTATGAAGTCCAGTGTGAATATTAGAAATAATAAATCCTTGCCGATTTCATTTCGGCCTGATAAATTGCCCATTGCTTTGGGTAGCGTTGGAGGGTCCGAGCGGCACCACTGACCCACCGATATGCGACACCATCTGCTTACGATGAGGCCTATTCGCACGTACATATATGCATAACAATAACCAACGAGAAAATTGACGAAAAGTTCGACGTCACACAACCTTTAAGAACTAAGCCTTTGAAGACGATCGTCAGAATTCTACAAGGTTTACCCGCAGTAGTTTCGATTCAGTGATTCATTGTGGCATCACCTCGCAATCATTCGACGTCATCGCAGCAAAACTGTTTGGATGAGGCTATACATTGATTTGACATGTTCTAACGAGCATCACGTGAATTTTGATGACTCTTAACTATCTTCGTTATTCCTAACCCACTGAAGTCACGACAGTTCCTATAAGGACATGAGGAAACCAGCGAGTCAGCGTAGCAAAAGCCCTTTATTGGAGTGTCGCTTTGCGGTTGTAAAGCGGTGTTGGCGAAGGAGCTGGAACTGATTGAAGATGATCACGACTCCTCGATTCTGCAACCTTAGTAATTTAGGGAATAGGTAATTGATAGCCGTGAAAATATTCAAGAGAAGCTGTGAAATCCTACAATGCTTCATGTATTCTATCCATTTCACTAGATTCGAATTGCAGTAGAATGTCTTATCTGATTTCGTATCATGTTTTCAGGCTTTACGGATGAATCGGGAGGCGCATTTAGCTCTCAATTTTTTCATCATGACCTTATGCTTTCTTCTACAGACATTGTGCTTCAACGTCGTTGGAGGGTAATTTCTATGTTTGTAGCGTTATTATGAACAAGACTGTAAAGATGTATTTTGCAGGAATGGCGTATGGAAGGACCTGGTCATGAAGATAGCATCAAAAGTTAACTTATCGAAATGGGCAATATATTTACTTCGGAACAATACAGTGCGCCAAAAGTTACTGGAAATTACCGGTTTACGGAGTGGATCCGCAATAGCTCCGCATTCCCTAGCCACCAGAACTGGACGGTGAATTCATCTGCTCCTCTAAGGTGTAACACGTGTTTTTTCACCTAGTCGTTTATGTTGAATCAGCAGTTATGACGTTTTTGTTCATAAGTTTTGCATAAAACTTTTGAGGAGTGCTGATTAAAAAGCACTAGCGTAGAGATTACTAGACACCCGAAAGATTGTGTTGTGTTGAGTTGGATTTAGGAGAAGTTCTTTCGATAAGTGTTCAAAGGTGGACGTCTGTAACGCCGTCGTGAACTACTACTAAGCTCTACTGGCCCGCATTATTGACCATTTAGATGTCACTCGTTTGCTCCACAGTGTTTCTTGAATACTGAACCATTCCACCGANATTGGAGGGTAATTTCTATGTTTGTAGCGTTACTATGAACAAGACTGTAAAGATGTATTTTGCAGGAATGGCGTATGGAAGGACCTGGTCATGAAGATAGCATCAAATGTTAACTTATCGAAATGGGCAATATATTTACTTCGGAACAATACAGTGCGCCAAAAGTTACTGGAAATTACCGGTTTACGGAGTNATGATATCAAAGGAAAATTCACTTCATGCATAGATTGCATATTGTTATCAGAACTGCGTGCCAAATTTCTGAAAAAATGCAGATGCGCAAAAGTAGGGCCCGCGCCGCGCCCCGTCTTGTGCGCAGACGTGAACCTTTTTCAAATGTCAGGTTGCTAGGAAATAGAGGAAGATTTCCTCTTTCCAAGAATATCCAAACCTCCTTAATTGCTTTTGAACGCACGTCGAAATTTTTCTACCGATTTGGGCTATTTTCGAAATTTGAGTGGATTTTTCAGGATTCGTTGAAATCCTTTTCCGGATGTCAGGTTGCCAGCGTGTTCAGCTGACGATTCTGCGTCGATTGATACCTGGATGCAGGATGGAAGTTTGCTGGGAAGCGCGGAATGCCGGTTGGTGAGAACGCTAAAACGGGCATTCTCATCGCCAAAACGAGGAGGTACAGAGAGTGAAGAGACGCAGACAAGGACAAATGAGAACGCCCGTTATAGCGTTCTCACCAGTCGCCATTCCGAGCTTGCCAGCGAACCTCCATCCTGCATCCAGGTATCAATCGACGCAGAATCGTCAGCTGAACACGTTGGCAACCTGACATGCGGAAAAGGATTCCAACGAATCCTGAAAAATCCACTCAAAGTTCGAAAATAGCCCAAATTGGTGCAAAAATTTCGACGTGCGTTCAAAAGCAATTAAGGAGATTTAGACATTCTTGGAAAGAGCAAATCTTCCTCTATTTCCTAGCAACCTGATATTTGAAAAAGGTTCACTTCTGCGCCCAAGACGGGGCGCGGCGNTACCCGAAAGATTGTGTTGTGTTGAGTTGGATTTAGAAGAAGTTCTTTCGATAAGTGTTCAAAGGTGGACGTCTGTAACGCCGTCGTGAACTACTACTGAGCTCTACTGGCCCGCATTATTGACCATTTAGATGTCACTCGTTTGCTCCACAGTGTTTCTTGAATACTGAACCATTCCACCGACATCACTAGCATTGCAGTACCCTTCACATGTTCACGCCATTTACAGCATTGTTTTATTGATGAACTGCATATTCTGTGGTGCAGTAATAAAATCTTCAGAGAACAAAAGTAACTAAAGAAAACATTCTTGGTCATAATGATTAAATGGCAAATCAGTGGTTTATATACATGTTTTGACGTTTTTTTAAATCTCTTCGCTGAAACTGTCGGAGTCATCGCGCCAACTTCTCGGTCTCTGAAAAAGATTTATTGACCACTAATGTATTGATTTATTGATCGCTAATGTCGTGCNATAAGAGGATAGCTCGTTGAATCCCTTGCAGCTAAAAAAGCACTGCTAGGTTGTTAATGGAATGAATACGTAACTTCACTATCTGAGCTTGGCGTTCCTTGATACAATGGATTCTATACTCATCAGCAGTACAGTTCAGCCACGTGTTGCACCCCAGAAATTTCAGAGGCTGGAGCAACTAGGCTAGAAAGCTCTGCCTCATACATTGACTTACTGGCGTTCGAACGGGGCCCAGAAGGCCCTGTTCGAACGCCACTAAGTCAATGTATGAGGCACTGCACGATGGCGCTCGAACATCTGCCTTACTACCAGCTACATATTTACGGATCACACTGGCTCTTAGCTTCATTGGGAACATTAATTTTGAATTGAGTTTTGGAATCAGGAAATGAAGATATGAAAATACGCTTTGTTTCGCACCAACCTAATATTACAGTGGGCGTCAATGGCGGTGACCCGTCTGCGGCCTCGAAAAGCACGCGGCGCGACCGCACCTCTCACGCTAGAATCGTTGCCGCAGTGGCTTATCTGGGTTTTCTTGATAATTGTTCATCATATTTGATGATAACTAACAAGAAAACTAACTGACTATCAAGAAAACCCCATAATTTGATGTCCCGGTGAGGGTTCTCGCTCGAGCGGCGCGGTCGCGCTGCGTTCTGTTCGAGGCCGCAGACGGGTCACCGCCATTGACGCCCACTGTATATATTCTCTCGAAGTGCTGGGCACAGTGGGTAATTTCGAGCATCTAGCCGATCAGAATTATTTTCTGTATAGATAAAATGCCTTACTATTTAGAACGTATATATACTCTGTTTACTGTGCATACACTGCCGTGGTCACCGCGTTAAACAATCTTGGTAGCTTTTTTCGCTTGCACGAATGCTAAAACGCCGACAAAGCCAACATATCGATAACTTCGTGCAGAATTGTTCTCATATTACTGTCAAGCGTATTGGAGAACCACAGAAGACCTGCTTTCTATCGTAACTGAGCGAATATGAAGAAAATCGATAAAACCAATAAATCGATACCTCCGGCCCCTATTAAAATGGTTGTCACGTCCATATCCAGCGAAAATGGGAGCCTTGATAAGTATGTTCTCGCCTACATACCTTTGATCGAAGATGGAAAAATCGATAGAATGAATTGGTGCGGAAATTTGAGGAGTCGTTCGCTTCAATTTTTGCATCGTTCAAGGATATCATTGTGCAATTCCTGAAAAGCTCTGGCAATACTTCTTTGAAGTGTTTTTCTGCGGTCGATCTACAGTGGTCGTCGTTGGCGGTGGCCTTTTCAGTGGCTCTAAAAGCACGCGGCGCGAACGCATTGCTCAAGCACGGATCATCTGCGGGACACATCAAACTGAGTTTCCTTGAAAGTTAGTCAGTTTTCTTATTAGTTAACATCAAACGTGATGAACAACTATCAAGAAAACCCAGATTTACCACCGCGGCGGCGATTCCATCGTGAGCAGCGCGGTCGCGCAGCGTGCTTTTCGAGGCCGCCTCATCGACGCCCACTGTACTTTATGTTGGGAGGTGCTCCGCCACGACGGTTATGAGCGGGCAAGTGCGAGATTACCGCCGGCAATTGTGCAGATTCTATGTGCGTCCACCACGGTAAGAAGTGCTACAGCTAGGATCAGCGTCCTGTAGCGTGTCTTGGCTACTTTCGTTCCTGACCACATCTTGTCGCTGTCTAAAATCTACGATTATTTGCGGATTTCCTCTGAACCAGCCCTTCCTTGATGTTCCTTCCACTTGCGTAAAAAAAAGCATGAAACTATTCTTACATTCAAATGCAGACAAATTAAATGCAGAGAAACAAAATATACGTATACTCTGGCTGTGCATATATAAATGGGCCTATTTAGACGGCTGGATAATTGCCATACAATGTAGCTTAAAATTTCTGATTGTCATAATTGAATAGAACAATATGATCGTGAAGATAACAATAATAGCACAATCTCATGTGTTTCCATATTTTGAGTGTTTAGTAAGCAGAATGACATCAAACGACAAAGATTCACTACGCCGATGAGAAGAAAAACATGTGCGATATGATCGACCCATCCTCCAAGGTTGAGAACGTCTCAGTACTGCGGCCAGAGTTCAACCAACTGTCGTAGGCCATGAAGATTTTGCGATGATGGTGATGGAACTGATCTGGCTCCATTTCTCTCAATTCTTCTCTTAAAAGGACATCGGATTTTGTGTCTGTACAAACTTATTGATAAAAAGAACCTTGCTCACCTTGTGAACCACCAGGTTGAAAATCCCTGTGGAGCTACTGCTAGCTCAGCCTGTTCGTCTCCGCTGTCGTAATTGACGCGCATTAGGCAATGGAAGAACATGGTACCAACGTGTGAATAATGTTTCGCAACCTTGTGTCTGAAAGAGAGTGCTTTGGAGAAAACAGAAGCAAATAGGGGGAGAGGAAAGGTGTTCGCTCACTGCAACGCTATGATTGCTTGAGGTTCTGCGTTAACCCCGGTCTCCTCGGCCACTTTTCTCTTCGCCGTTTCAAAAATAGGCTCACAGTCTTTGGCGTGACCACCAGGAAACGTCCATCCAAAATGGATACTGAAGAACCCTTCATGAGCAAGTGAAAACGCTGTTTCCGCACTCTAAGACAGTAGTCATTGATGACCCTTAGCCAGCTTCCCCTCCCTCCACGCATTCTCCTGTAGAATCCATGGCACTCATTTTACAGGTGAAATGTGAGAAGCAAATCCAGCATATCGAAATAAAATCTATCTGGCTTGGAGTTTTGGTTGAATGCTGTGTCTCATCTCGTTTCGATTCTGAGGTGTTAAAAGATTTCGGCCGACTCGATGTGCTAATTTCGGTGATAGATAGGGGTGGTAAAAAAATCTTAAGCCGATTCTTTTGGAAATTTCAGAACTTTCAATCATGGATCGGTACCCATGATCTACCATGTAGCATTTGCAGATCAACTCCGTAACTTTAATCACGATGCCGATTCCACAAGACCGCCTCCGTGCCATAATCAGTTTTTCTCCTCTGCCAGCACCGAAAGGAGTTCATGGAAGACCTGATCACTGGAAATGGAAGTTAGGTCCTCGACGATTCTAACAATGACTCCATCAATAAGTACGTGCCTTGGAGGCTAGCTGCCCATTCCAAAGATATTATCCTAGCAACCCACCTAGAAAATCTGATGGAGCACAGCACTTGCCCATTTTATGAAACCAGGTGTATTGATGACTGGGATGAATACAAAGTTCTTCTTCTGATTTCATTTCTAGGCTCGAAAAATATATTACAATGCCAATTTGGAGAGAAGGATGATTGATTCCGACAAGGTTCAAGAGTTTTGTAAGCTTCTTAGATGTAGATAAAAAAAGGGAATTCTGTAAGAATAGGTGTACGAGGGCGGGTTGAAAAGTTTCCGGAATGACAATAAAAACGGAAAAAATCACATGCACTCAATAGTTCATATTTTTGCCCATTCCCATGGGAGCTCATCGCATTAGGTCCGATCTCTTCCATGCCATCCGTTCTTTCTCTACAATCCCTTTCTGTGAAGCAGACAAAATAACCGTCTACAGCTAAAATTCGTTCGTCGCATAACCATAATCTTTCCTTAGACAGAAGAAATTTGATTTCCATGGACGAGCAGGAGTGCGCTGAAGCCAATAAAGAAAGATAAGCTGACAGGGAGAAGTTTCGAACTCGATACTCACAGGTTTCCGCCGAGGCATCGGTATTTTCAGAACGGTCATACTGTCATGCAGATGCAAAGGTGTTTTACTTGAGCAGACAAGGGCACTTCGCTAAAATTCCCATTTCAAATTCCTTCAAAAATCGTGGTCGATATGACAAAGTGACACCTTCTCCGATATTTAGCGAAATTTCCTCGGCGGGAGCGAAAACAGGTACCACCACCACTGCACGGCAATAAATGGACCTTTCCTTCTTCGGACCCCTATTTTGTGGTCTCATTCGAAGTTTCGAACATTGTCATATATCCAGAGCGTAGTACTAAATCTAGGCTTCATTTGCAGCTACGATTTCCTTTTCCAGTCCAAGGTAACTGTCCAAAACAGGAGGCTAAGTTTCTCGTTGGAATATGTTCTTTTTAGGATTGTGGAAATGCGGCACCGCCTTTTCAAAAAGTATTCTAGACTTATTATCTCTTGTGAAATAAAGACTTATTGTACATAAGGGATGTCCAGAAGCTTCTCGATTTCATACAATTTTGATTGCCACCCGCAAAGACGACGTCAGGCATTTTATATATAATTTTTGGAACAGTGGCCTTTCTTCAACGTTCTGCGCTTGGTTCACTTTCTGTTCGCGTGTAGCTACGCTCTATTTTCCAAACCTAAAAACTAAGTTTGGGAAATGAAGAGGATGGTGTGATGTCACCGGCATGCTAATGCGATTTGATTTCCTTTCCGTTTTTCCATCCAAATAAAACGATGTTATGACCCCCTAACTCCGTCTCTATCGATAGCTGAGTGCATTCCAAGTTGCCTGGATTAAACTGCTTGTCAGAAACGGACTCTTTGTCAGATCGACTTGACATTCTTAGTGTTTCCATACTCAGACAAAGTATCGCACCCATGCGTAGGGCTACCGCAGGGTACCCGGAGGAGTTGGTCAGGAGACCCGGTCTGTTACAGACCGCAAGTCCTGATTTAGCTCTCCGCAAATTCCGGTTTCCTCCTCCGCATGTCCCGAAGTGGGGGATTTTAAACAAAACTTATCACTCCCACCATCGCTTGGAGATTTCGAACTCATTTACCATTGCTCCTCGATTGCTTCCCAGTCCGCTGCTTCGCCTCTGCTCCATCCGTGCCCACAACCGAGGGACTAATTGAGGCATCGACTAATGTTCTTATCACAGAGCACCTCCAAGAGAAAGGGGTTATATAGGGCCCAACCTTTACCAATTACGACCATACTTGGATACTTTACCTTTACAAAGCTATGCAGGTTTTAGCACACTTCCTTCCGAGAGCTATCCATTGTTTCATGAACTACACTGGCTTCATAGGGTTTTCCTTGTTTTTGCCCAGCGATTGCAGACAACATGTCTGTTGGATTCTTCAACACGCCGAACAAAAAAAAAGCAACAGTTTGATCTGAAGTTATCAATTTATGGATTTTGTCCACTTTCCGCTCCTGACCACGGAAAATTGAGTTCAGCTAGTATGTGCGCTTCTCTGATGTGCTGAATACAAACACGAGGCGCATTTTGCACCGGAGTCCAGGCTCACTAATTGCATAGTGATTGTTCAATTTTATCAATTCTCTGTTGGATCAGTGAAGAAATGTGCATTGAGGTTTCCCAATAGGCTGACCACGCGTACGCCATCTAATTTGCATTTCACCAATTCTAGGTGTTCTTGCACAGAGACGGTTAAGCACGTCAGCACCAGGGTTCTCCAACACAGTGAGCGCGTACATGTCTAACATTTTCCATGAAATTACCATCCAAACGACATTTCAAAGCTGCTCGTCTAAAACATGACGAAAAGATAGATTCATGACGAAAATGATGGGTATTTTGGGTGAATTGATCGNGACAGGTCCGTCGCTGTGGTAAGGGTACGCCGGTGCCCAAAGTGGAGGGAAGACGGGTCCGTCGCTGTGATAAGGGTACGCCGACGCCCAAATTGGGGGAGACAAGTCCATCGCTGTGGTAAGGGTACGCCGGCGCCCAAAGTCGAGGGGAGACGAGTCCGTCGCTGTGATAAGGGTACGCCGACGCCCAAATTGGGGGAGACGGGTCCGTCGCCGTGATAAGGGTACGAGGGTGCCCAAAGCAGAGGGAAGACGGGTCCATCGCTGTGGTAAGGGTACGCCGGCGCCCAAAGTCGAGGGGAGACGGGTCCGATATCGAAGTGGAGATTAGGCGGGTCCGATAAGTGTGCGACGGCGCCCAAAGTGTTGAGAGGCTTTGAAGCGAGTTTCACGGTGTGAAAGGGTGTGCCGGGATGCAGAAGTATGGCATCGCTTGGAAGAGTGAAGGAATGCACACACACGGGACCAATCCGATGCAAATATCTATAGCGGTTTTATCTCTTACATGTTTTTCTTCCTCCCCTGCACATACTTCCTCATCATCCCCTTCCCCACTCTCTGTCCTTTCCATCCGTGTCTGAATGAGCCACCCCCTTCATTCTGTTTACATACAGCAGTAGACTCTTATCACTTAACCACCACAACAGCCAGCTAAACATAGATCATTCCAAGTGACCATTTGCACTGAATCGGTTACATCCAAACGCTCGCAACCCCCAGGGCCTACCAAAGAGCGTCACTTTGTGGAGATGAGGGAAGGCCTGGCGGATTTGAGGGAATTTCAGGAGAGCATTGAAACTATTTGAGAGAGATATAAGTATTCCGCAAAAGGTTTTCAGTGTTTTCTTTGCATTAACTGTGAAGTATGCGAGCGGAGCGAGCATAAGTAGAAGTCTGGAAGTCCGGCGTTAGCCGGACGGCCAGACTTCTACTTATGATGCGGTTAGCTCAAAATTAGGAATCTACCAGCCTGATCGTCCGGCTAACGCCGGACTCCCAGGCTTCTTTTCTTGCTCGCTTCGCTCGCGTTGCCTCTATGTGACATCATACTCTCACCACGCCGACCACTCTACATTCATCAAAACTCCCGTTTTCCGCAACTTCATCCCGAAGCAATAGTAGGGTGTTGTCTTTCAACATTGCACAGGGTTATTCGACCTAGCTGCAGGCGCTTCCCCAACTCAAGCGCCAGCGCACCCTTATCACACCGTTTAACCCATCTTGAAGAGTTTNCGCATGACCAGTAAACATCCTTAAGAAATGAGGGCTATCGTCCTCCGCATGTCCTGACATTTTTGTCTGAGTATGAGGGACTTATCAATACAGTGCCATAAAAATGTTTGGAAAACAGCAACTATATTGTGGTCATTCCAGAAACTTTTCAACCCACCCTCGTACATGTTGTATATAAATGACTCATTTATTTATACAATCGCTTATCTCTCAGACAACCGATCAGGCTGACCGCGGTACCGAAATTTGGCTGACCGTAGCCAACAAATAATTGAGCGCGGTCGGCCAAATATCGGTGCGCGGTCAGCCCGCTGCTACAATGGTGCCGTGGAGTGTCTACAACGGCAGTAATGCATTTTTAAGCTGATGAATGACATTTTACCTATCGAAATCAATATCAGACATATTGTCCTCAAGGATTATCATGTCCGACATTGCCACAATTCGATCCGTATTCTTCGAGCTACGTTCCTAGATAGTAGAAAGTTCACTCTAAAATTACCGCCTACGAAGTATGTACTTGAAACCAATGCGAGCACTCCCTGAGCTAGAGCTACGTTTCAGAAATGAGCCACGAATGTCACCCACTCCTCCTGGACTGGGAAGTGATCTCCACTCGACCGGTAAAATCTGGTGGTGAGATTAGTACCTCCCATCACATCGCCTTTCTCGACCAAAGGAGTCTACTATTACTTTCTGTATGTATAGGAGTAGTGCCATTGTTCCTACATCCTTAATCGCAGCGTACATTTCACGGGAATGAGTTGCGTCTTGCCACTACAATGGATCAGAAGTTTGGCCGACCAGCACAGCCAAACTTCGATCAAGGCACGAGGTCAGCCAAATTTCGGTGCGCGGTCAGCCCGCAAGCCACATTTTGGCTTCGCGGTGAGCCCGCAAACCCCGTTTTGGTGCCGCGGTCAGCCCGTTCCATTGTCTGAGCTGCTGAAGTGGCGTTTCTTGCGTTATTTTGTGTATTTTGTGTACCCCCACTCTCTGTGTGTCAGCCATCTGTCGGCTTTCTCTAGTATCTCGCTTCCTCTCGTGCTTTCTCATGATTTGAATAGGCGCGCGGAATGGCACTCAGAGATGGCATGCCCTGAGGATCTGTGCGCGGCTGCCGCGCATGGCTTCACGGGACCCTTGCATGCAAAACATTGCCTGTGTTATTTCAGGACCTTGATCCTACATCTTCAACCAGTCATTAATGAGTGGTGAAGTCCCTCAACGCTGGAAGCTCTCCCTTATTACGCCTATTCTTTAGAAGAATGCACTGCCTTAGCCCATAATGCCTCAAACGTTTGTGCTCCCACTTGCTACTTAAGGTTACTCTAATTGGACCAACTGTTGTGTTTATTGTTATTATTTTGTTCCATTTGTTTTTTTTTTCGTCATATATCAACATAAGCGTGAGCTTATGTAATGAGTATGTAAATGATATTACATGATTAGTAAACGCCATTTCCCTTNGACAAAAAACGCCAATTAAGTAAAGTATAGATTGTTAGGCATGTTAAGCTACTCGGTGAACACAACTACAATTAGCCTTCTTGTTCTTCTAATTCAAACGCATTGCTATCGTTTGGGGCTTTCACCCCTGTCCTAGTTGTTATTAGCAGGACTCTAATTTCTTCTCACTTTTTCCCATTCCTAGGAATCTATTGTTGAGAGGATCGGGGTTACCACCCGCTTGTTACACATTCGTTATCATACTTATCATACTTTATATATATTGCAGAAAATTTGTGACTTTGTGCGTGCGTGCACACCATTGAGAGGGCGCAAGTAGCGGTGAGCGGTGGGATAAGCTGGCATCCGAAAGTGAGAAAACCCATGAAGACGGGTTCAGCGATGTGATAAGGGTGTGGCGGCGGCAAAAATGGGAGGAGATGGGTCCGGCGATATGATAAAGGTGCGCCAAGGTCCAAAGTGGGGGGAGATGGGTTCGGCGATATGATAAGGGTGCGTCGGCGTTCCAAGTGGGGGGAGGTGGTTCCGGCGATGTGATAAAGGTGCGCCGGCGTCCAAAGTAGGGGGAGATGGTTTTACAGTACGATAAGGGTGCGCCGGCGTCCAAAGTGGGGGGAGGTGGGTCCGGCGATATGATGAAGGTGCGCCGGCGTCGAAAATGGGGGAATGGGTCCACGGGTGGCGATCAGACGTGTGGAATCGCCTGGAAAATGAAGAAGTGCAGGAGCAGGGTCTAAACCTACACGAGGAGTGCGCCAGTGTATTGCGGCTTTCTCTCCTACATGCTTCCCTTCCTTCCCTACACCTACTTCCTCATCATCAATCGGTTACATTCAAACATTGTTAGCCCACAGGACCAACGAAGGAGAATCACCTTGAGGAGACGGGAGAAGGCCACCTCTAACGGATTCGAGCAATTTCCAGAAGATAGTTGGCTCTACATGGGTGAATATTGATTCATATCTTCCAAAAGGTTCTCCAGGGTTTTTATATAATGTAAAGTATGCGAGCGAAGCAAGCATCAATAGAAGTCTGGAAGTCCGGCGTTAGCCGGACGGACAGACTGGTATATGTATATTCAGGGTGCCTACCCCTTTGTTACTCTTCTTTAATCACAAAACTATCACGATTGTGCACCTCGATTGTGGAAATACCTTTCATGTTGGAGGAACGGTTTTTGTTTTTCAAGACCGACGCATTTAGCGGCAGTTTCATTTCTGTTGAGAATAACTCTGACAAAAGTCAATGAATCAAAATGGGACAGTCTTCGCCAACAGAGGAAGAAATCTGTATCAGCTCAAGTAGAATGTGAATCTTGATATGAACATTTCATAGGAACCAAATAGGAATATTTGAAAGCGAGCAAAACGACGAGAATTAGGGGTTTTTAGCGAATTTCTCTCCGCACACCTAACGAAATGAGACATACTGCATATGAAATTCAAGTACAGAAAATTCTCTCCAGTTTCATATATGATATGATGGGTGAAAGTCCGTTCTGCGCTGTGCGGGAGGGGGGAGAGCCAAAACCAGTACTTTGGCTCTGGCCACTGGGTCAGAGAAAGAAAAGGCAGTGCGATGGGGGAGGAGGCGCAGAGCGGCGACTGAGCTGTTGTTAAAGGCAGTGTCCAGGCAAAATTCTCGATACTTCAAATCTTTCATTTTCTTACTCTTCTCGGCAAGCTGATTGCAATTGTGTAGGTCTTCCCCACGAAAACCTCGAAATTAGTGGTTTTTAGAGGGCTGAAAGTTACGATGTGGACGAGTTGTCCGGCCAAGAATGAAAAGGAGGCAATGAGGCTTCTCGAGCTCCTACATTACGTAAACCCAGCTGATTATTGTTGATCATAAACTCTAAAGCTTCCTGAGGCACATTTGCAACATCACTTTACTGTTTTCTTTGATAGTTTCACTAGTAACCTTTTTTTCCCTCAATTGCGGTCGAAATTCTAGACCGGTATTGTACTGGGTGCGGAGCGGAAACGCTGCAGGCGCAAAATCACGAATGAGCAACGGAAAAAGCGCGTTCGCTCTCTGACTGCATGGNAAAGGAGAATCACCTTGAGGAGACGGGAGAAGGCCACCTCTAACGGATTCGAGCAATTTCCAGAAGATAGTTGGCTCTACATGGGTGAATATTGATTCATATCTTCCAAAAGGTTCTCCAGGGTTTTTATATAATGTAAAGTATGCGAGCGAAGCAAGCATCAATAGAAGTCTGGAAGTCCGGCGTTAGCCGGACGGACAGACTGGTACTGCTCTAGATCGTATCATTCTCCAGAACAGGACAACTATACGGCATGTCTTCAACAAGAAATTACGCAACTACGCATACCAATGAATCTGGTCTTTTAGTTGTCTAAGGCCCGTGGCATACTCCACAGCGACACCGTCTCTGTGAAGAAAATGAATGAAAATGTAAAAGAACAAAATGTTATAATTTCTAATATCTTATAACACGGTTTGCGTTGGATTGCGTGTTGGCGTAGGAACAGTTGCATGAGAGGTTTTGGTGGTGAACGGTCGCAGAGATAGCGTCGCTGTGAAGCATGCCATATCCCTCAATGCCTTAATAGGTAACCAATATTTGCTCTGCTGCTAAGCCGAGCGGTCGACCATCCCTCCACCAGCTGTGATGTGATGCTACCCATGTGGAGAGAAGACTCCGACCCAACACGCCGTTGGCTGGCGCGGGTCGTACGTCCACTTATTCAGCAGTCCGCCTCTATCTCCGAGTGCAAGAAAAGAAGGAAGCGAGCGACATCAAGCTGGAGATCGATGACTGGAGGTAACATGCCTTCTGCTGAACTTTACGCAGACGCGGTCGATGATAATCGTTCAGCTGCGACATATAGTTGTAACGAAAGATAATGAAGAGTGAATGCTGTGACATTGCTTGGAGATGTTTCAGTTGAAAATGCGCGGCGGCAAGAAGTGCGAAAATGTTGAAGGAAAGACTCAAAAGCGCACTCACGACTGTACCTGTAATTCTTTCACTCAATGGCGGATTTTGAAGTCGTAAAAAAACTCGTAAAAAACATGTGTGAAGCGCCTAAATGAAATTTGTCCTCCACCTTCCACTTTCAGTAAAGTCGGTAGCACTTTGAATCAATTTCCCGTTTTGAATAGTAGCGCACCTTATCTTTTTCGTACCCACTGAAGGCGTAAACGCTTCCGTCACATTAAGGAATAGAAACCTAGGAAAATGGAAACATTACCGCTTTTGTTCCTTGACCATCAAAATCCGACCCTTCTTGTCCACGACGATTGCAGAGACGGAGTGAAAATTACAGGCATTCCTAGAAGTTTTCAGTGTTAGCGCTGCATATAATGAGATCTCGAGTAAGGTTGAATGTGCACAAATTCAGTGGAATGGCTTTTCCTAACCATGTGTGCTGGTCATAGCTGTGACCGCCACAATAGTCGCGATCGGTGGCGAACTCCACTATCTCGGGATGGATATTATAAGCGAAGAAGGTCCAAAATATAAGGTAATGTGACGCGCTATTCTATATGCATCATTTCTACTATTGGTATCCATTCGAACGAGTTCGTTGTTATTTACTCCGAAGCGGCGTTAACCACGTACACCTCAAGGAGAAACAGTGACTAACAGGGTCACTGCTTCTCCTCGAATTGATCACAGCTAAAATTCGTTGTAATCAACATTCGAGGAGAAAGTTCAGTGGTTATGTTTCTGTTCGTAACTTTTTATTCATTCTTTTAACCAGTAGAAGTCCGTGTTCGCGATGATTCCATCGGGGCGGCGTATTTTGCTTGGTAGCGATTAAATGAGGTTCGTAACATGGAGGGGAGAAAAATATAATTCATACTGATTTACTATGCCGAGGTTCAAAGACGACCGGACTTGGGAACTCATGAAGGGGAGCGTCTGAAAACACATCCCAGCCATATAAGGTTATTCTTCAGAAGTAGGTTTTCATTGGTACTGACGGTCCACCCATACAAATGTTAGAGCACACTTGTCCAACTTGCTGCGTGCCCACAAAATCAGAGACAGGAATACCGTGTGGTGTCGTTACTGTACATAATCTATGTACAGTAGCGGACAAGAGTATTGCAATAAATGGTTTTTCTTGCGTAACTCCTTTCAGGATAGCCCTAGGCAGTTCAAATTTTTATATGAGTTGCAGATGCTCTCGCGGAACAGAAGCAACAAGAAACCTACCCATGTCGTGCATTCATTGGTTGGGGAGAAGTTTTTTATTCACAGAGGTCGAAATTCATCATTCAATTGTAGTCGCAATGTCGTACAGAATGAGATCCGTAATTGAAATCTAGAAACGAGTAAGATTCCTTTCAGCAAAACCAAACTATTTATGTTGGAAAATGCGTATCCTTTGGCCACTGGTTGCCTTCAGTGAGGGTTACTTGACAGCAACTTGGCAGAGGCTCTGCATGGACGTTTCTGGCACCCCTGCTCAATCTGTCAGCTCTGTTCGAAAGGCAGCGCATCTCAAAACGGCACCACTGCTTTATCTCAAAGTGCTCAACATCAACCCATTCTATGAACTTTCCGAAAACTCCAAATAATTAGGCTGATTGCAGCACAGTCAGTAGGGCACACCGCGGGGAGAAAGTCTTGGAACTTTTTTTCTTGGTCGAGGAAGAAAACATCCAATTGGACACATGGAAGATAAGGATGCTCCAGGATTCCTGGGACATTTCTATCTAGGTTACGGTTCATGCCGCTTCGCGTTTGACGAAACAGGGTGACTCGAAATGCAATGAACAAGGCTGAACATCACTCTAGTGTGGTAATTTGAACTGGCATTAGAAAAGCTAGATCACTCAGCTAGTATTCGACGGATCGAATTGAATGACTCGTTGTTATAACGAAAGGCACCAGTTAAAGTGTGAAAGCTCGTATGCAGAGCAAGAAGACGCTTGTGCTAGTGGTGAGTACCCCACGTTTAGAGTTCTTCTGCCTGGTGAAATTCAGAGAGGAATAAAGCGTCTTGTTGCTGGAAATATTCTATAATAGGAATCCTAGAGCACCTTCACCTTCCATTTGGTCGTTTGGATATTTTCTTGTTTGACCCAGAAAAAATTCCAAAACATCCCCCCCCCGCTGTGTGCCCTACTGACTGTGCTGCAGTTAGCGTGAATATTTGGAGTTTTCGGAAAGTTTATGAAATTTGTTGATGATGAGCACTTTGAGCTGAAGCAATGGTGCCGTTATGAGCAGCGCTGCATTTTGAACAGAGCTCACAGATTGAGCAGGGGTGCCAGAAACATCCATAGAGAGCCTCTGCCAAGTTGCTGTCAAGTAACCCTCACTGAAGTCAACCAGTGACCAAAGGATACGCATTTTCCAACATAAATAGTTTGATTTTGCTGGAAGAAATCTCACTCGTGCATAGATTTCAATGACAGACCTCATTCTGTACGACATTGCGAATGCAACTGAATGATGGATTTCGACCTCTGTGAATAAAAAAATTTCTCCTTAAAGGCAGCACCCACGATAATTTTCATGTCAAAAATTTTGAATGTTTTGGGGTCTGAACAATAGTCCCAGTAGTTCTAAGCAAGTTGCACCACCAAATGCATCCACATTCTTGAGATATAACAAGTTGAACATGGGATCCGGGGATCCCCAGGCGAGTCGTAGCGGATTGCGTATCAGCTGTTTTCTGCCCCATTCTGTCAGTTTTCTGGAAGTAACGTTGTTTCTAATGCTCATTTCGAAAAATTCTCCACTGTGGTAATCTGCTTCTCTCTATTTAGGTCCTCTTGATTGTTATTTGATCATATTATCCTTTGTTTTACTCAAAATTGTCAAATTTTCACGTATAGTGTGAATTTCAGTTTTTTGGCTCTTTACACTTAACCATGAGTTTTCTTTCTTTTCATGAGGAATGTTTCCGCAGTGAACATTCTAATTCCTTCTCGTTTCTGATTTAACTTCTTTAGAGAAGCTGTAGAATTAGTCAAATATCCACTTGCGCTACGAAATTTGTCGGCAACAAAGGCAGCGTTATCGACTTTCTTGATCTACTCCATCCGCGTAACTCGGCCACTTTGCTATGAAGCAATGAATTGGTAATATCCGAAAACCATTTCACCATGAGTTTTGGGACAAATGAAGACTTTATCTATGTTCCTCGTAGCTAAATACCCAAGAGCGCGTTGAAACCTGGGTAAAGAATTTTTTCGTGGGTGCTGCCTTTAACCAGTGAATGCACGAAATGGGTAGGTTCCTTGTTGCTTCTGTTGTAGCATCTGGCAACTCACATGAATAATTGAACTGCCCAGTACTAACCCGAAAGAAGTTACACAGGAAAAACCATTTGTTGCAACACTTTTATCCGCTACTGTATAAATGTGCATTACAAGCGAGAAGTGTGACATTCATTGATGTTCCTACCAGAAACGGTTCCTGACAGGTTCCACCACATCTTCTTACCACCACAAACCGAGTAAGGCCTATTGGCTTGACATCATCAAAGATTTGCCAACAGACAAAACGGTCCAGAAGAGTATAGTGCTCCGCCTTCCTCACAAATATCGTATACCATGCTGAGAACCATCTTGAAATTGGAAAAGCAAGAAGGATAGTGATAGAAACCCAAGTGATTTATAAGTGGTCCGACTGAGTCAAAAAAGAAAAAAGGTATGTTCAGCACGAGAAGTCTTTGGATCCTGTCCGCGATTTCCCATACGATATTGTGGGAACGAACTCTGGGAATGAAAAAAGCGAAAATATTGCAAGCACAGAGAGTAGGAGAGCACAGAGAGTAGAAGAGAACAGAGAGTGCCTCTTAAAAGGATGACTGCAGAGAATGACTAATAGCATCTTATGGAAACAGTGATTAAATGTCCGACTTTTTCATGTGTACCCTACGGGTCATTTATTAACACCTTTTTAAAAACATTTTTGAGGTGCATGCTCGTGATATTAGATTGGTCCGGAAGTCTTGCACCAAAATTTACTTTTTGATCCAGAATTTTGTAGGCATTGAATCAAAATATTTTGGCAATAGAATATGGTAGAATGTTCTAGAAGCTTCCACTAGCAGGATACATAAGCACTTGCGTTTCACTTGCATGCAACAATGACTTCGATGAATAAAATCCAAATTTGTACCATCGTGTACTATGAATTTCTGCAGGGCCACAACGCAGCAGACGCCACCGCACATATATCTGTACTGCACTCAAGTGGGATGCAATATCTCGCTGGACTGTCGATCGTTCGTTTCAACGTTCCAAGTCCAGAGATATTTCGCTTGAAAATCGACCCCACTCTGGTCGCCCAACTGACTGCAATGATGGAGCTCTGCGCGATGCTCTCAGAGAGAAGCGCAGTGCAACTACACGTGCGTTGTCGATGACTCTTGGCCGCGGCCGTACAACAATCATCAGGCATCTCTAAGCGCTGGGTTACAGAAAACTAATGTCGTCTTGGGTCCCCCACGAACTGAGTGCCTCGCAGTTGGCCGCAAGAGTGAGTGTGTGTGACTCTTTGCTTCTGCAGCCACACAGAAGTTACTTTCTCCGACATATCGTTACTGGATGAGAGTTGGGTGCTGCGTTAATCACACACGACAGAAAAGTTGGGTCCCGCGTGGCGAACCACCTCCAGAAGAGCCGAAAGAAGAACTGCACGAAAAGGTTTTGTTGTGTTGTTGGCGGGATTCCGAGGGAATACTGTACTGGGAGCTGCTGCCGTCCGGATACACCGTGCCCGCTGAGGCCTGCTCTTATCATCTACAGAAACTGGCACACGCGATTCGCTTGAAGCGTAGGAAAATTGACCATGTTGTTCTACTTCAGAACAACGCCCGACCCCTCGTGGCAAGGCTCAATCGCCAGAAAATCGCCGAACTTGGATGGGAGGTCCTGCAACACCCTGCGTATTCTTCAGACCTGGCTCCGTCGGACTATCACTTGTTTGAGCCTTGAAGCTGCATCTACGAGAGAAAAAAATCGATAATCAGACCCAACTGGAAAACGAAATTTCAGGCTTTTTCGACTCGCAGCTGCCGCAGTTCTGGACTTCTGGAATTGAAAGTCCAGTGAAGCGTTGGACATATGTCCTCGATCATGATGGTAATTATGTTGCTGATTGATATCTGTTTGTAGTAGAGTTATCATTGTTTGAAAATTGTGTGAAGTTTGGTGCAAGACTTTCGGACCAACCTAACATTTCCTATTTATTATACAAACACAAAAAAGAGCATCTTGAGCCGAGCACGTACACAAGAGAATGTAACAGCACCATGAAGAATCTGTTATATGAAGCGTTGTAGCCTCCCTCGATGACAGGCAGCTTTGTAGTAACATTTGTGTGACAACTTGACTTATTAGCGAACAACGTGTCAGCTCGAACATCTCCTTATGGCACGCTCAAAACTATCCGCTCAATAGAGTAGCGTTGAAATACGTCGGCTTCAAAGCCAATTCTGTCGATAAGCACATAACTTACAATGTCAATCCTGAAGGTGTGTCAGGTAACCACCGTGTCATCGTCACCTGTTTTGCCTTCACATCATGATACTCAAATCCGTTCTCCGCCAGTACTGGTACCAGATAAGAATCCTGAGAGTAAGACACAGTAGCTTCACAGATCAATGAGATTTTGTGAAAGTAATGACTTTTTCTGAGTTTAACGTGCGATAGCCCTTTGAGTTATACGTATTATATCCGGTTGAGGCTGGATAACGCAGCATGTACACTGCAACCATCGCGAATAACCGTGAAGCCACAAATGAGAGAGTATTTGCGACTTGGATCAGAGCTGCTCATTGATCGGGTCTGGGCCTATATAATACTGCTCAAGGGATGTCGAAAACCGAGGGTCGCTCTGCGGAGTCACCGTCGCTTACTGTCGCTTTGCCAAAACTTCCTTGGAACTGCCCCAATTGAAGCAACTTGGTCTGAAACAGTTTGTCTCGGCGAGATTTTTGGGATGACCTACCGACTCTCGGGGTAAACTTTCCGTTCATTGACTTCCTACAACTAGTCGATATATCGATTGGTGGCGTGCAATGGATCGGAACAATAATAGTGGGAACACGCGCAACGAACTGGAACTCAAGCTCAAATTCGATGATTTCTTTGAATGGAGGCAAGAACTTCCAAGACCAAGCATCTTGGAGCACAACCAGGGAAACTACGCTATTCCGTAGAAATCCAATTTTTGACGCGGTTGCTATCGGACCATGTGATTACAGCAGATGATGCGGACCTAGAGGCAGCACCTACGGAAATACCAGTCCTCAAAACCTCAGCGTTCCGCAAAGGTATAGAGGGTGCTGAACACCTTTGTGAATGCAGAAAATCTCGACAGCAGCGAAAAAGCGAGGTGCAGCGTGGTTGAGTTCGGTGTGATGTGGACCGATATCAAAACATCGATAATACCTTCCTTCCCAGCCGCTGGATATCCGCGCAATCAATTACAGGGCATTCGCCCTGGAGTAGAAGTTGCGTTGCATATACGCGCGCGAGCTGATCCATTCCAACCGTTCAAATCCTTAGTTGAAAGGCTACGTGCGAGCGGTTTTTGGCAGTTCGCACGTGGCCTCTGTAGTGGGTCTGCAATTGCACCGAGTGTCACTCCGTTATAAATTCCCTGTATTTGTTATGAATCGCATCCTCACCGCACCTCATCAAAATAAATAGACATTGTAAAATGTGCAGCAGCTGGCATGGACGTCGCTTGA
This sequence comes from Ancylostoma ceylanicum, assembly GCA_000688135.1. Taxonomy (NCBI): domain Eukaryota; kingdom Metazoa; phylum Nematoda; class Chromadorea; order Rhabditida; family Ancylostomatidae; genus Ancylostoma; species Ancylostoma ceylanicum. Next base: position 75,810 of record JARK01001531.1, read on the forward strand.
ACATCAAAACATCATGAGTGGTGGTAATTTGACCGAAATGGTCATCTAATAGTGAGTTGTTAGTCCCAAATGAGCGCCTCTTAACATCCAACTCGGAATTTTGAAAATGTGTTGTTTGTGGTCCAATATACGCAGTAATAAGGTTCGGAGTGAAAATTGGCAGCTAAGTTGGAGCTAAGTTCAAGCTTTCACCGAATTCTCCAGCTCGCGATAAGATGGCGTTGATCTCCAGCTAAGTTCGACCTGATCCGTTATTGGATTGTGCGCGCAAAAGAGCGCACAATTGTGTGAGGCGCAGAGACGCTGCGAAATCGGCAGCAAAATGTACCCCTCAGTACATTTTGCTGCTGAAGTGTACATTTTGCTGCTGATTCGCTGGCAATTCCGTTGGCACAACCGCGCTCCGAGCGCGCCCGTCCTAATTATGTTTTATATTCATGAGGAGGTGCAAGAAGTGGAGGAAAGAGAAGAAAATGCGTGGTTGTGTGGAAATGGCGCAACAGCGCAGTGGTTAGGAGGCTTGTTTCTTGTGGTATCGGTCGATGTCTCAATTCCTTATCAATTTCGGAGCTTTGCAAACAGCTGTTCGAATGCTTTCTGCATAAATTATTTCTGCACAGATAGCAGCTTCATCCACTCTGGCTGTTTTCAGCTGGCGGATGATTGGTAAAAGAATCCTTTGATTTGTGTGCATGCAAAGAGACAGGTCGTATCGTTGTTGGTGTTGTAGTGGTTAGGAGGCTTGACCCGCGAGAGATCAGTCGATAGATCAAAACCTCTCCACAGCAACGGTTTTGCAAATAGTTTTTGGGATTCTTTGTGCTCCAGATAGCAACTGTTATGTATATATCGGCTATGTTTATACTATACATGAAAGTTGAACGGGGAACCAACTTCATTGGGTCAATAATATGTACAGACGAAGCTTCAGTCATCAAACCATATTTTCTCTGTTGGCTTTTCATACCACTGCTAATCAAAAAATTTAAAAACCCTAACGTGGACTCACTCAATGTTCTAGAAAGTATGGCGAATTCATGTTAGACTCGAACATGAGTCATTCTCTAAGGCCAGGATCAAGACAACTGATGAGTATCCTTCATCAAACTCACAAGAGAATCGCAGGGATAGAGGGAGAAACGCACGCAGGGTCACGCATTCTCCAGGAATCCATGAGCCATTCTTGGAAGTGTATTTTCGTGGAAGCACGTGATAACGGTATTGGGAAGTAGAGCTCTGAATTCATATTATGGAACGGGCGCGTCAACCACTGTGCAGTGGGTGGGTAGTGGTATGTACGCGCGTTTGTGCGCTGACACTCAGAGGTTCGATCCCCACGACGTAGTGAATTTTTGCGTTGTTCCTCATAACAGATGTACTTGTCGAGGAACTCTGTCTAGTGAGAGAAATGCACGCGTTGTGGTGCCCGTTCATAGACCAGTGGACGGGTGATCAGTTCCCGTCAGAGCGAGTGTTTTGAAATTGACGATTCGTGTGATAAGTGAGGATTACCTGCCTATTTGCTCTCCAGCAGAAATGTTAAGTCGCACTTCGATGCCCATTAAAGTTGTCTATTAATTGCCAATTTCGACCAAATTACTACCACCTCATGCATGAAATCCACCATTGAAGGAAGTTCTGGTGAAAACTGAAATTTCAACAGCAATAGTGGAAAAGATGCCTATGGATTGCCACGCCCCTCTGATCATCATCCCTCTTTCTTGTGGGGTATCTTCACTCATTTTATCAATATGGCGAGCGCCGGCAGTTGTGGCGATCGCGACGACAGCGGGCTGCCGTGGCGATCGCCACGATTGCTGGCGAGGTCTGGGGATGCTCTATTACCATTTGTGAAGCTTGGAAGTGATTAGTTCCCTTGCTTTCCAACTACTTTTCCGAGAGCTTAAAGAATGTAGGAACGCATTTCTGATCTGGCCGCCATAAGGGTAATTTATAAACGCTGCGACTGCGATGCGACTGGCCCCTATTCTTCATCATATAGATGCACGCGCGTCAGTCGCTCGCACCCAGTATAAATTGCCCTATAGTTCACTTCCCAGTTTTTCACAGGGGAGGGGAGGGGGGTGTGCCCTTCATAACTTCAGTCAAGAGTTACCATCAGTTCATCCATTCTAACCCGTAACGTCACGTTGTTGGGATTTGCGAAAAGACATGACATTCTCTCAAAAAGAGGCCAGATTCTCGCAGCACCAGAATCCCAAGCATTGGCATTTCTCAGTCCTCCTGTACTCACTGCATGCACGTATTGCTATCAAAATACTTCCAGAAAGTAGCGTTAACTCCCACCAAATACGCTCTCATTTTCGAAAAGTCGAATAAAACGAAACACAAACAAAAGGTATGTACCTTTAGATCGACCCGGAAGAACACTCCTTCAACTCCTTTTGCTTTCCAATGCTGCAACGACTTCAGGAGTTGAGGGATGAATTCGGCGCGCTTCAGAGTTTCAGGTAGATGTTCCGTCCACACCTCGACATCTCCGTACGGATTCTTCCTAGTAGGTAGCACCATCAGTGGTATATATTCCTCCCTAAAGATAATGAATGTTTCCCAGTAGTAACAGGCCCGCTTGCAAGCGTCACATCACCTGCGAAGTGTTAATGTGTCTGCGCATCGACGCCCTCCCTTGGTATCACCGTTCTCATTTGCAGGCGACCCTCTTACTGCCTATCCGAACCTGTCCTAGCAGGTGATGAGGTGAGTGCGAGCCGGCCATGTACTACTACTGAAGTGTACCGTAACTGACTGAGTGTCAGTAGGCATAGAAACACGACTATCATAATTTCCAACAACTGAGAGTAAACGGGAAAAGATTGTCTATGAGGCAACTCATTTTGGATAAATGAGTCAACCTCACGATAGAAGCACGCATTCGTCTGCGAGATTTTAAGTGTTATCCAGCGAGTGCGACCTGTACGGCAATGATGGAACCCCGAGCGCTGCGACGCGGCAAACGCGAATGAATCGCCTGCGTCTGGTACGCACCCGGTTTGCGCCACGGCTTATCCTTCATCATGAAGTGGCCTGACGCACACATGCAGTTAGTATAAAATGTCCTTATACATAATGGCGCTTTATCAAGCAGATCCGTTAATTTGGGGATGCAGAACGTGTGGTATTCCATGGGCCTCAAAACGTCAACTTCTCATACATAACACATACCATATCGCGGTCATTATAATTCTCCCCTCAGTACTAGAGATGCCAGAGACAGCGCAGCTTCTCAGCTTCATCCTTGCATAAAGATAAATTGTTTGAGACGACAAAATCTGCGGCCGACAACACTAGCTATGAAATAAAGCTCTACGGAAAAATTCAGTGTCTTAACAAAATAAGTCGTAAGTCTCTACGGAAAAATTCAGTATCTTAACAAATACTATCGCTTCAGTCCTGTAACATCTGCAGAATTGAAAATTTTCCTCACTCGACCCTCTCGATGGTCGATATGGTGAAATTAGCGCACTAAAGTGGAGGATCAACCCACACCACACGACACAACACTCAAATGTCTTGCATGCAAAGCAACAACTTGTATATTGATGAGGAATAGCATCAGAGCTGATTCACCCTTGACTATGGAAGGAATCCTAGGAAAAAATTACCTCTACGTTCCACGAGCTCTGCGTTCAAAATTAGTAACATCATCCAGGCCAAACTGTCTCCCTCCCAAGACAGTGAATGTCTCCAGGCGCTTGACATGTTTTTTATTCACGATTGAAGTCGAACTCTAGTAGGTGTTCGGTGTTCGCTATAGAAGATGTGGAGGGTCACATGCCATGCGATAGAATAAGCTGCAGGGAGATGTGATTTACACATTTGTGTGATTGGTAAAAAGCATAGGTAAGAGTAACTTCGACACATCGATGATCCTTCTAGTATTTATGTTCACTGCTGATACTGTACCTCCTGTAGAGGGGGCGGGGTTGAACTGTCTCATGCTAGAGATACTACTTGCTAGTCAGAACGATGTTGTAAGCCATATAAGCCACTCCTTACACAATCTTCTCACTCTCTATTATACAGCATAATATTAGGTGCGTGCAAAAGTTCCGGGGCAGTTGCACCTAATTTTTCAAAACACCATAACTCTGCTCATTGTCAACGACTAGCGCCCCTTCGGGACGCTAGGAAGTGGGGTGGGGCAGCCACTTGAGGTTTGTGAAGAAGCTTTAACTCAAAAAGTCTTCAGAAAATTAACAAAAGAGCAAAACTAATCATTATCTTAGCTCAATTACAAAATCCTCACGATTCTCTACCAATTCTGCCGCCCTGCTAAAGCTTGCCTTCCAGTCACCTTCTGGTGCTAGCCTTGCTTGACAAGTTTTCATCAAACACAAGTTATTCTCCGATGCATCAATATTTCCACCCATTTTTCTTGTCGGCACATATTATACATGCGTACGAACCCGCCACAGGCAGTTACTCCCAGCTCTGCGCGAGAAAGTCTTTCAAAGAACTCAAGCAGCTGTGAACTATCCACTGTAATCAGCACACTGCGAATAATGACATGGAATCATTCAAATTGAGATTGCTGTAGGGATACTCGAGCTGATAAGGGTTTAGTTGGGAATGTTAGAGGAATAAGAGGTTGTCGATTGAGACATAGATGAGAATGTGGACGATACTTGGCAACAAAAATACGGTCATATGAAAATCAGCACAAATGAGCGCTGGAGCCACTTTCAAAAAACAGCGGGCTGGCTGCGTAAGGCTAATACTTCTTCAAACACTGTCATGTGATAGTAATTCCACCCCTGCCCCAATGATGGACTCACCGCAAGACCCTTTCCCCACAAGACAACCCCTTTTCTCACTGTTGGACCATGATCTTTGCAACACCTTCCTCACTGTTAGAGCATGTTGGGCCCATCCTCCATCGGGAGACTCGTGTTCTGGCGCTTTCCTCACTCCTTCATCGGCGGNCCCCTCCTTACCTCGGCAAAAAGTGATGGTAGGTGGAGTGCGATACTCAGGGTATTTCACCTATGACCGTAGGCCTCGTCTGGTCTCCACCACAGCGGAAACAAGACTAAGTTTCCAAAATCGTCCTCCGGCTTATATACACCTCGGTTGCTACGTGGCAATGGAGAAAAGGAAACAGGGTGCAGGAATACCTGCACATGTCCTGCACCCATACGTACGATAAGTGTGAGATGGGGGTCAAAAAAGTAAAGGTTGTCTAGGCCGAAAAGTGAAGGCTGTTCCGCAACCATAGCTTCGATGGTGCTAAGATAGGGTTCACCAAAGTGAGCGATGACATATGTATAGTCTATTAAAAAAATCGGCGGACTCCTGCTGGGCGTGGCGCCGCTTCGCAAGGTCGGTCGATATCGTAGATCACCCGTTTTTTCCATAGAATCTCAGGCTGCCGATCGGATGGCGACCGCGCCGCGCGCCCCTTTCCCGCCGAACTGGAGTCCGCCGATTTTTTTTATAGACTGTACTGTCTGTTTCACCAATCTTCCCACTTGGCAGGCTTCCAAGATGAGGTAAGTCTCGCCAGTTGTTATAGGCCAGACATGTTTTGGCACGTTTCCAGTTACCGATAGCGCTCAATCTCCATGTTTTGACGTGAGACAAAATGCGCCTTGTGCAGCTACACGCAAAACATATGGATTGGGCACTATTCCACATTAGGGGCCCCAAAATTTTCAAAATTTTTTTCGTCAAAACATTGTATAGGAGGGGGGGGGGTTATTTGATGTGCTGAACGCGAACATCGTATTCATTTAGTACCGCAACCCCATTTTGGTAAAGTTACGGTAGGGTAACCCAAGATACGGTACCTCATGGAATTCGCTCAAATTTTGCACAAAGGGGTTATTTGAGGTGCTGATCACGGATACCAACATCATTTCGCATGCCGCCTCCGTCTTCTCCTTGAAATTGGCATTTTCCCTGAATTTCTTACCGTATGCCTACCGTATCCTTACAAGTGGGGTTACGGTACAAAACGGATACAATATTAGTGATCAGCACCTCAAATAACCCTCCTGGGCAAAATTTTAGAGGATTCCATGAGGTACCGTATCTTGGATTACCCTACGGTAACCTTATGCAAATGGGGTTACGGTACAAAATGAATACGATATTCGTGTTCAGCACCTCAAATAACCCCCCTATACAAAGTTTCGACGAAAAAAAATTTTGAAAATTTCGAGGCCCCTAATGTGGAATAGGGCCTAGGATTGTTCTAATTTTCAAAACAGATAGTATACTGGAGAGTGAAAGCTGTATCAATGATGGATTCAACCGAAACTGTTTTAATATTGCTCAGAAAATGAATAAAAGATCATTTGTTCAGAGCTGGAACACTGGAGCTGAGATTTGCATCGGCTTTCTGCTTTCGTGCAGGGACCAGCGTTCAGCTTAACGTGAAAAATGTCCCAGCTCGATTTTTGCTAAATATTTCGGTAGTTCCACAGAACTGTATGCTGTGCAGGCTATGCGGGTTTTGACCTATCCGGCCGCAAGGTTGGTGGTCCCACCTCCCCCGCTTACCACTAACGTTAACACGCGTCCAGCTGACGGTGATGCAAAATTCCTGCTTGGAGCGGTTGGTACAATAGTTCTTAATCCAAACGGTTGTCTTTTGTTTGACACATGTTGAAAATTTCCTGTGGGCGATGAGTCGTTTGTGCGGGTGGATTACATTTGTTCTTCACTACCCAGGCTCTGACGAAGGCGAGTAAGCCGAAACGTTAGCCGAATAAAGTGCCATATCAATTTTGGTGACGGCTCAGAAGCAAAAACGAGCGACACATTTCATCGAAAACCCAGGGAGAAATCAATTTTTAAGACGTATGCGAGGGATTTCCGTCCTTCAAAACTCCTCGCCAATTTTGAGGAACCGTAACTTGCGCAGTTGTCTGCTCAATTGTTGATATTACTGCGCACACATTGATTATTATAGGGAGCGCGTTCGTCTGAAACTGGATGGTAGAATGGTTTAATAGAATGGTTTATCACACCTGGTACTTCCTTTCATGCTGGGCTGAAAAAGCTCGCCTGAGACAAATGTCCCGTGTAGCGAGAGTACGCCATCTGGGAAGGCGTCAGACGCGAGGGTGAGACAGGCGGGGCATCTGTCTCACCCTAAGTTTACCGTCAGGAGTGAACGAAAATATCTAGTATTATATATCATTCTGCTCAGAATTTCATTCTGAATTCAGCTGACAATTGCGCAACATTCAGTTCCTTCAAATAAGCAAAATACTCCTGTTACCACGTTTTGAAGGATTTCTTAGCCATTTTTGATTGCACTCCTGTGGTCTTACTACCACCTAATTTTGAATGCTATTGATAGCCCGTCTGACAACTGCACGGAGCTTATTCTTTAAAGCAAAGAGCGATATTGTCGGTTTAACTTTAATTTTGCGGCAAATTCACACCAATTTAGTGGAAACTTTTTCTCGAAAGGCATTAGCCGGTCATTCTTAAACTCCAGCTTTTCTTAGATAGTATTCTGTGTAGAATTGAAACCACAACTGTGCATTTCATGTAAACCTGTTTTGCCAGAATTAGAGCGCATACTTTTGTTCCCTTGTTTTGTTGCGGGACTGCGCCTGAACCCATCTTTTCCTCTTCGTCACAGGTGACGATTCCCCCTCTGGGCACTATCGAAAGTGATGCTGGGCTGAGACACGTCTCAAGTTATCGGACGTATGCCTGCACCATGCGCGCTTACAACAATTTTTGCTGTCTCATCCGCACCTTCATCAATCATTCTTGCTCCACCCGCGACCACTGGAAGCCGTTGGCAAAAAGTGGGTGGGTTCACCGGCACTCCAAACGCTCGAATGTCTGAGATAGTGTGCATCACTGAGAAAGATGAAAAAAATACATGATCAGGTTTGTACGTGGTATCGACTTAACAGCGTCTACAGAACATCAGTAGCAAGCAATTATTGGAATTGAGATTAAAGTTGCCAACTTGTCTAATATAAAGAACTATTCACAAAAGAACTTCCCTTGATCCCTTGTCTCATGACGTAAGGAGACCCTCCTTTCCGTCTGTTACTACACATAATTCTATGACTTGGGGATTTATTCGTCTTTGGCATCCGATCTTGTGCGATATTTCTCTGTTAGCGCAACGATATAGTTGTATGAACCAGAGGTACGAAGTTTCTTCATAATCACCATACTCGTCGTGACAATGTTGCCAACAGCCAGAATGAAGAACATAAAACATAGCGCGAATACCTAAAAAAAGAAGATAGCATGAATGGAGGTGAAAGTTTTTACGAGTCATAGCTTAACAACCTACACCCATAGTATACGTCAAGGCGACACCGTCGGTGTGAATAAAGCAAACGAAAATGATGAGAACTGATGGGCCAGGCTCTCATATCTCATCACACGATTTGAATTGGGTACAGGTTCAAGCGCGTGTTGATAAATTATCAAGAGGGAATAGTATGATGGTGGATAAAATGGGAGGGGGGGGGGGGGGGG
>JARK01001531.1:84504-115026 GCA_000688135.1 Ancylostoma ceylanicum
TACTCCTGCTCATTCATAGAAGCCGACCGAGTCGTTCTATGGGGCCTACTCTGCTGTGCTTTAACTCCGAGTTTCAAATTTCCACGTTGAATAGCAAAGATTCAGCACGGGAATTACGTAAGTGATGATTAGTCAATAAAAATGCCCTTTTTATGTGTTTTTATCGACAAAATCGAACCATGAAGGAGGAGGGAGACAACCCTGGGAAGAGGAACCACATATGCTGAAGGCAAAAAGCTTCAGCTAATTAAAACTGAAAAAATATCAGCACCTTAGTGGACTAACCTCTATTTACTATTCATATTCGTCTACAATTATGCCTCCGAGCAAGCCAAAATTTTCGGTGGAAAGTTTTGCACGTTTGTACTGCCACTCCTACCCAGTCCTGCGAGGCAGCAAAAAGCCTTTCTGTGGGCACCGCCCAGCTGTGCTTTTTCGCCGAGCTTCAGATCTCCATGTTGAAGAGAAAAGATTCACCAGGGGACTTAGAGAGATGTTTCGTCGATAACAATGGCCCTTTTTTTTACGTGTTTCCATCGACGGAGCCGAATCGCGACGAATGCAACAGTGGAAAAAGGAGCTAAATAGCCTGAAAGCGCAAACTTTCCACTATTCAAAACTGAAAAAATTGGCACCCGCGTCAGCTTGATCTCCTGCTATCCGTGCTCATATACAACCATGCCTCTGAGCAAGCCAAAATTTCATGCAAACATTTTTGTAGTACATTCGCACTGCTAGTCCTACTCAGTCCTGCAACCCGACAAAAAGTAATTACGTGCATTACATTTGATTATGTGGAATCCACTACAAGCGCGCGTTATTTTGCAAAAATTTTGGCTTCGGAGGGTGTTGTGTCCCCGCCTGTCTCCGGGAACACAAGCTTTCTCTCTCTTTAGAGTCTCTTCTGCGACTCTCTCTCTACCCTCTCTCTCTCTTGCGAGGGTAACTCCTACCAGTCCGGCTGTACTAACACTAGAACAGTATTAGTTTATTAGTAGAAAATAGGAATAGAACGGACGATGGGGGCGGCTGCGGCTTCCGGCTGACTCTGATCCACGCACCCCTAAGGCCTCAGACGACGGCCTTGTATACGCCTCTGTTTCCCGCCATCGCACTTCCTTGCGATCTATCCGGACGGGAGATCTCCACGCCACCTAGGGAGATCATCGGTCTCCTGCCTGCCGATAACAGAGTCACCTTCTGGCACAAAGCCATCAGCCACAACACCTCCCTCAGTAGGATAGTTAGCACAAAACTAGACTACTACACAGTTAGCGATAACCTACGATAACAAACGAACAAAACTACGAAAATCTTAACAATAGCACTACGCAGGAGATGGATCGAAACGTTGGACAGGTCTTCGGATTCTGGTCGATCTTCTTAACGTTGGTGGCGGTGGTCCTTGAATCGGCGGCACGGTTGAAGTTGGATCGGACACAGCTGGGAGACGCGCATTCGGGATGGCACGGTCCGGATTTGGCTCTTCGTCGTTTTCCTGCCTCTTGTAGGCATCTTCTGCTGCTAAGACTTCCAGCAGCACCTTCAGCGTGTCACTTCCTTCTTTGTAACCTTCTCCGTCACGGAAACGGAGCTGATTCGCATGTTTGCGAACAGTTCTTCCCTCAATCTCAACTTCGTAATTGACTGAGCCAACACGTTTCTTCACAACGCCTTTCACCCAGTGGAAGTGTGGCGCTTTCCACTGCCTTGCGTATACCTTATCACCAACTTTAAAATTCCTCTTAACTACTCCATGCTTTCTGTCGAATTGCTGCTCCATACGCTCTCGCCGTGCCTTCGCGAGAGGATCTTCATCAGATTCCAGTTGCGGAACTAACAAACTCAATCTAGTTCGCAACTTCCTACCTAGGAACACTTCTGCCGGGGTTCTCTCGTTCAAACTCGAATTAGGCGTCGTCCTGTACGCCTGCAAAACCACATTCAAAGTTTCTTCCAATGGCCTCTCCTCCCCCTTAAGTTTTTTGATACCTCGTTTCAGCGTATCAACAAAACGCTCAGCCTGTCCATTTGACTGGGGGTGATACGGAGCCGTTTTAATGTGGACGATTCCTCCTTCGTCACACATCGCCTTGAATTGCTCTGACGTGAACTGTGTGCCATTATCACCCACGATAGTTTCCGGTAATCCATACCTCGCAAACAAACTCTTCAATGCTTTCACCGTCTTGCTAGCCGAAATGTTACTCATTTCAATCATTTCGGGCCACTTACTGAACGCATCTACTACGACCAAGTAGTAGATTCCTTGCAAAGGTCCAGCAAAATCCACATGAACTCGTTGCCACACACGAGTTGGAGACGGCCATGTCTTCAACGGAACTTTCGTCGGATTCTTTGCCGCTTCTTGGCAATTTGTGCATCTACGCACCATGTCTTCGCAATCACTATCAATATTTGGCCAGTACACGTAACTTCTTGCCAATTTCTTCATCCTCATTATCCCTGGATGACCAACATGGAGTTCTTTCAAAACCTTCGATCGAAGTTCTGGGGGGATAACCACTCTTTCACCAGACATCAGACAACTTCCAACGACCGACAAGGTTTCACGGCGATTATGGAAATGAGCCAGCTTCTGGTTCGCCTTTGGCCATTTCCCACTCTTCACACACGAGATCACTTTCCTCAGCACAGGATCATTCTTTGTGTGTGACTCTACATCTGCAACTGTGACTGGCAATCTTCTTATGCACTCTTTCAGCAATGTGCATACGTCGTTTTCAACTGATGCGATCACAATATCTTCATTCTCCACTTGATGCTTCCTCATCAATCTCGACAAGCCATCTGCTTGTCCAAACTTCGTGGTGTTGACATACTCTATGTCAAAGTCATATCCAAGCAGAATCGTAGCCCATCTCATTAGTCGGTTTGCGGAGTAAACCGGAACTCCTTTCTTGTCACCGAAGATGGCTAACAACGGTTTATGGTCCGTCAACAGCAGAAACTTTCTACCAAACACATACTTGTGAAATTTCTTCACCGCGAAGACAATTCCCAACGCTTCCTTCTCTATCTGCGAGTAGTTCTTCTCAGCCGCTGTGAGAGAACGCGAAGCATGTGCTATAGGCTTCTCCGAACCATCCTTATACCTGTGCGAAATCACGCATCCAATTCCATAGTCGCAAGCATCGGCTGCCACGACAATCTTCTGCCTTAGTGGATCATAGTGAGCGAGGTTGAGCTCACTCGACAAAGCTTTCTTCAGCTTCTCAAATGCCAGTTGCTGTTTGGAGGTCCACTCCCACTTCACATCTTCCTTCAGCAACGCATCTAGAGGTCCGCGAAGATCTTTTATGGTTGGCATAAACGCCGCATAGTACGTTATCATGCCGAGAAATGCTCGAAGTTGACCGACATTCTTCGGCTCAACCATACTTTTGATCGCTTCAATCTTTTCTGGGTTTGGCCTTCTGCCATTCTTGTCCACAATGAAGCCCAGATACCGAATCTCTGGCTTCGCAAATGAGCACTTCTCTAAACGGACCTTGAATTCAGCTATTCTCTCAAATAGCGCAAGCAAATTCTCCATATGCTCTTGCTCTGTCCTTCCACATACTAGTATATCATCGAGGTAGGTCGCCACACCTCGCAATCCAGCTACCATCTTATTCATAACCTGCTGGAATACTCCGGGAGCCGTCTTTATCCCGAAAGGCAGTCGGTTGCACTGAAACAACCCTCTATGCGTGTTGATCACGACCATCTTCTTTGATTCATCTGACAACTCGATCTGAAGGTACGCATCCGACAGATCAATCTGCGAAAACACCGCTCCTCCGTTGAGCGTCGCGAATATATCCTCTGGCACCGGCAAAGGATAATCGAAGGACTCAAGAGCTTTGTTCAGTCCAGTTGAGAAATCAGCACATACTCTCAACTTTCCGTTGGACTTTCTCACACAAACAATGGGAGCTGCCCATTCACTGTGAGTGACTGGTGCTATCACGTTCATCTCCAAAAGCCTGTCGAGTTCCTTCTCGACAGCTCCAACAGCTGCGTGGGGTACAGGTCTACAAGCCTTGAACACTGGGCGAACATCACCCACCAGCTGCAAGTCAGCCTTTTCCTTTGTGCACAGTCCCAGTCCTTCTTCAAAGACTTCAGGGTACGTCTTTTTTAACTTCATGGCAACGTCACCGTTTTGGTCCGCTTTCACCTCAGCGACCATCATCCTCATGTAATAGGACATGTCATCGTTCTTCTGGATCCACTCCAGTCCTAACAGCGAGTTATGAGGCGTCACATATGCATAACCCTCACTTTTAGATCCCTTGATCTCAAACTCGCACCACAACTTGCCATGAATCTTCTTGGAACTTCCACTGGCGTTCTTTACAACGACATTTGTCTTCTCAAGTTCTGGAGCACCCATGCTCCTCCATACCTTCTCATTCAGCAGGGTTATGTCGGATCCAGTATCGAGCAAGAAGCTCACTGGACGTTGGTTCACCCTTACTTCCATGTACATTCGTGTGGAGTTCACCTCAGCTGTCGCATTCGCGATCTTCACTCCACGCACATGTTTTCCAGAAGACCTGTTTTCTTGTTCCTTCTGTTGTCGCTGTTTTGGCGGCTTCTCCGCCCTTCACTTCCATTTTCAGCAGCTTTCCTCCGATTTGCTACATCACAGAACCTTTCCTTGTGTCCTGTCTTCTTACACTGCTTGCAAAACCAGGGTTTGGATTTGCATTGCTGCGCTAAATGATCGCCGCAACAGTTCCAACATTCGCGCTTTCTGCGCTCTTCCTTGACCGCTGCTTCCACGGTCTTCACATTGCCAGCAATAGTCTCGCTATCCTTCTTGAGACTGAGGAAGTTCTCACATTCTCTGTACAATTCCTGCAAGGACACTTTCCGTCCTGCCTTGTACTCTCTGTCCAGCACTGCGATTAGTCGCTGCCTAATCTCGGCTTCTCTTTGCGACTTTAACCCAAAAATCCACAACAGGCACTTTATGCCATCACAATCCAGCTCATGGATTTTCGCCCTTTCACAAAACTCGTTGACTCTACCAGTGTACGTGAGGTAGTCTTCAGAGTCACTCTTTTGCAACTTGAAACACTGATACCTCGTGGTGAACTCCGAAGCCTTGACATCGAATAGTTGCTTCAGTGTCTCCACTGTTTCATCAAACCCTATCGATGTCACCTCCTTTGGCAGTACGTGCCTCTGGTACTTCTCAAAGCTGCTGCTGTCCAACTTTTCACACAGCAACCTTACTCGAGCACTTTCCGAGAGCTGCTTCGCATCTTCCAAGAACACTTCTTTGTACCTTGAGTACCACCTGGTAAAGCTCATGTCTGTGTCAGGATCGAAATCGAATTTTTCAATCCGATTACTCAGTGCTGACATCATGCTGGGAACCGAAGCCACTTCACTTGTGGCACTACCTTGCCCCTGTCCTGCCATGTGCTTCAGGAACATCTCCATCATTTCTTTCCTTTCTTCCCTCATCATCTCTCGGAACATCACCATCATTTCCTTTGCATCCATCCTAGCCGCCTTCTTTGATCACCTCTTCTGATCAAATCTCAAAACTGCCCTACTCTCTGCAGTTGATCACTCGCCGTATCCAATAATCTTGGATACCAGCCCAATAGATTCTATGATCTACTATCTCAGTGTGCCACCGCACGAACTCCGCAATACAGATCTCGTGATCTGTACGCTACCTGATCGCCACTGTTGTGTCCCCGCCTGTCTCCGGGAACACAAGCTTTCTCTCTCTTTAGAGTCTCTTCTGCGACTCTCTCTCTACCCTCTCTTTCTTGCGAGGGTAACTCCTACCAGTCCGACTGTACTAACACTAGAACAGTATTAGTTTATTAGTAGAAAATAGGAATAGAACGGACGATGGGGGCGGCTGCGGCTTCCGGCTGACTCTGATCCACGCACCCCTAAGGCCTCAGACGACGGCCTTGTATACGCCTCTGTTTCCCGCCATCGCACTTCCTTGCGATCTATCCGGACGGGAGATCTCCACGCCACCTAGGGAGATCATCGGTCTCCTGCCTGCCGATAACAGAGTCACCTTCTGGCACAAAGCCATCAGCCACAACAGAGGGGATCGAACCCCTCACTGGACGACGTACACCGATGTTTTTCATGACAAATTTCAAGAGAGTTGCGTGGATGTGTCTGAACTCACGCTCTCAAGGCGACATTCGCCAATAGCGTAAACTTCAACATCCTGCAAAATTCTGGGCAGAGAAGGGACCGAACCCTTGACGTGGTGCGCGGTGGCTACTCCTACTACTGATGTAACGTTTGGATTCGAAATCCAAACAGTACAGTGCGAGCGCACCGCATACCATGACGCGTGGTGTACTGCTGACAGCGCTCCAGCAGACAACCAGCTGAGTATCGATCGCCAGCTCGCGTCATGGCGGGCGGTGCGCCCGCACGCCACCCCGAAATATATACACCACTAGTGGACCGGCGGGCTACTTGGAGGAACACAACCTTCGCGTGGCTGCATGTCGGAGTACAACATTTATGGATTTCCCATAAGAATAGGTGTTGCAGCGAAAACGATGATGGAAGTACACAGCCAAAAGTGCCGTGTGGACGGCCTTTATAAAGCCAGTTCACAGCCAAAGGTTGCGGCCAGCTGACACGAAATCTGACGCCTACTTGTTCTGGGATTCTTGTTAGAAAGTGTGCCTGTGGCAACCTTTTGAGATTTATGCGAAACTCACTGAATGGGAAAATAATTTTGTGGGCTTTTACCAGGGGCAATTTATTTATTCTATTAATCTCTTTATATAAAAATAAATGTCTGTATGTATGTGTGTGTGCGTGTATGTGTGTATGTACAGTGGGCGTCAGTGGCGGTGACCCGTCTGCGGCCTCGAAAAGCACGCGGTGCGACCGCGCCGCTCGAGCAGGAATCCTCTTCGGGACATCAAATTATGGGATTTTCTTGATAGTCAGTTAGTTTTCTTATTAGTTACCATCAAATGTGATGAACAACTGTCAAGAAAACCCAGATTCGCAACCGCAGCGACGATTCCACCGTGAGCGGCGCGGTCGCGCCGCATGTTTTTCGAGGTCGCAGACGAGTCACCGCCATTGACGCCTACTGTATGTAAGGAATAGAAATCGCGGATAGTTAACCGATCGGGACAAAACTTTGCATACATATACAACTCGGGCCGGCGGAGGTTTTAGGCTACCTCATGTTATTGATTGATTTATCGATTTATCGATTTTATTGATTTTTCGCTATTTTGGTCCCAGGGCCAGTAAGGACATGTCTACTGAGGTTATCCGATACGCTGAACACGAATATGACAACCGTTTTGCACCGAGTGTTGATTTATCGATTTTATTGATTTTTCGCTATTTTTGCCCACGGGTCGGTGAAGACATGTGTACTGGGGTTCCTCAATACGCTGAACATGAATGTGGGTGGGTGAAAAAGGATCATTAGTGTGATCGTGAATATAATGAGCTCTACAATCTGTTCCCTCAAGCTTACACTGCCATCCTCGCCTCGATCGAACAGAGCGGCGCGTGCGTGTTCGATTGGGGCGCTTTGTTCGATCGGGGCGAGGATGGCAGTGTAGGTTTGAGGGAACAGACTGTATGAAAGGATTTGTTGGACTTTACAGTTACCCTGATCAGCGTTTAACTGCCGGAAGGAATAAAGCACCCGAGCGACCGTCTAGTAAATTATCAGTATGGAGTTCAAAACAGTCAAAACGTCCCCTATTCCTCTGACTCAATCCTTCACTCGAGAACATCAAGTACATCACCCACTGGAGTTAAGTGTATTAAGCCAGACAGCAATAGATGAAGACATCAAAAATTGCTTGAGAGGATCTATATAGAATTTTAAAGTTTTTTTAATTTAATTTTTTTAGACTCAGCTACTTCAATCAAAACATAGAAGGAAAGGAATTCCTTCTTCGAACGAGCCACTACTTTTCCAATTTCATCTAGTTGAGTCTAAAGCATATGTTTGCCAACAACTCTGGACAGAACATTTTGTTTTAACCTGAAGGCCTCGAGGTTCAGCGTAATACGCTTCTCTCGTTAAAATAATTTCGCACTGAACATTTCACATAATTCACTTCGAACGGAAGAACGCTATACACAACTCGTGAGAAGGATTCAGAGATTGGAGGGCTCAAGCTACCTACTCACAACTCAGAGGATCCTTTCCCGGAAGTACTCCTGCAACGCGTGTTCCCTGCACCCTTCTTAACTCAACCCCCCCCCCCCGGAAGTGCTCCTGTATTCGGGGTTCCCTGCGACCTTTTTAACTCAAAGAACCCCTTCTGGACATGCTACTTCAATGGTAGTTCCGCGCGACATTCCTAAGTCAGTTCCCCCTCCCCGCGCTAGGATATCCTCCTGCAGCCCGGATTCCCTGCGACATCTTCAACTCAGAGAACTCCTCTCGGAAGTCCTCTTGTAAACGGGGTTCCCTTCGATCTTTTCAACTCGGAGGTTTCCCTTCTTGAATCCCTCTCCCAGGAATGCTTCTGCAAAGCGGGTTCCCTGCGACCTTAGCTCAGACCCCCCCCCCCCGGAAATGCTCCTGTAACCGGGATTCCTTGCGACTTTTTTATGTAAGAGATCTTCGTTCATGAATTCCTTAACCGGTGCGGGTTCCCTTTGCCATTCTCAACTCAGAGAAAGCCTCCCGGATGTCCTCCTGCAGCGCGGGTTCTGAGCGGACCTCTTAATTCCTCTTAACTCAGAGGACCCTCCCCTCGGAAATGCTCCTGTACCCGGAGTTCCCTTAACTTTTATGACCCAGAGAGCCCCTCCCAGAAACGCTACTTCAACGCNATTCCTTAACCGGTGCGGGTTCCCTTTGCCATTCTCAACTCAGAGAAAGCCTCCCGGATGTCCTCCTGCAGCGCGGGTTCTGAGCGGACCTCTTAATTCCTCTTAACTCAGAGGACCCTCCCCTCGGAAATGCTCCTGTACCCGGAGTTCCCTTAACTTTTATGACCCAGAGAGCCCCTCCCAGAAACGCTACTTCAACGCGAGTTCAGCGCGAAGTTTTTGACCAAGCCCTCCCCCCGAGGTGGGGGGGGGGGATGGGGGCGGGTCATTTAGCGTGGAACAGCTTTCGCTTGGCCGCATGCCGGAGTATGACAGCTACAGATTCTCCACAGAAATAGCTATTGGAGCGATAATGATGGCCGAAGTACACAGATAGATGTGCATTGTGAACGAGCCCCGGATAGCCGGTTCAGAACCATGTGTTGCAGGCAGCTGGCAGGAAATTTGGCGCCCACTTGTAAAACGCTTCCCAAAAACTTTCTGCAGAACGGGTTCCCTTTGTCCTTCTCAACTCAGAAACCCCCTCCCGGAAGTCCTGCTGAGACCCGGGCCTCCTTTGTCCTTCTTAACTCGGAGACCCCTCCCGGAAGTCCTCCTGAGATTCGGGTTTCCTTTGCCCCACCCAACTCAGAGACCCCCTCACGGAAGTCCTCCTGAGACCAGGGTTTCCTTTGCCCTGCCCAACTCAGAGTACCCTTCATGGAAATTCACCTGCGACCATGGTTAACTCTGCCTTTCTCAACTCAGAGACCCTCTCCCGGAAGTTCTCCTCCGACCAGGGTTCCATTTGCCCTTCTCAACTCAGAGACCCCTACCGAAAATCTTGATAACCAGAGATAACCAGAGCGAGCGGGCAGAGCAACTGTGTCTCTACTCAAGAACGCCGCGCCGCGGCCCCTACCCTTGTCTACGGTCGTTTGGAGTTCACTGTAGGTCTGTTTCGTTGCAGTGCAAACTCATTACTACTTTATCTCATGCTTATTTTGGAAGAACTTGAATTTCTCTGGAATTTGTTTTCGCACGTTGAATTCTTAGCGTATTAAAAAGCATTACTCCTCCGAATGCTGGGGTAACTGAAGATTCAGAAAGATTTGGAAACCGAGCTTATCACTCCTGGCACCATTCGAAGTTTTGAAAAAATAATAACGTCTGTGCTGCTACATTTGGGCATCTCGAATTTAGCTTGGCTGCACGCAGATAAGGATTTCATGTTCAGTTGGCCTGTATTTTCGAAAACCTTTAAAGGAATGGGTATCGTTTCCGAGTGGTGTTTCCGCAGAAGAAATCAATCGCCATAAGCAAATCGACAAGAAGATCTCGAGCTTCCAAAAGTTGCTCTTAGAAGAGGAATCGTAATCTTTTTCAGATGAGCACCTTTCATGACAAATTTTCCGAGCGAACATTTTGTGATACTGATGTCATTCTAAAAACTGCTCAACCTTTGTGAAAACGCAGTATACGTGAACAAACAGACTACGAAAGCGTACATTTCCATCAACTGATGAACAAGATTTTCTAAGTCAGCTATCGAAGTGCTCTTTGAGTAGGCGCATTCACCTAGTGAGGAAGATGAATGCGCTGCCCGTAGCCTACCACTCACTGCAATCATTTGGAATCAAAGGAAAGAACGCTTAAGTAATACCGCGACATTATATGTTTGTCACGACAGCCTTAAATGGAACAAGATAAAAGAACACTGAGATTGGGACAGAATAAGGGATGTGGGTCATAATGAGGCAAAAAAGAGCGTGCGATTGTTCTGTATTTGGCCTTCATTGAATGGCTCAATCACATAATTCCTTCCTTCCCCTCGTTTCGCCTCATTTTGACCCATCCCCCAAAATAAGAAGACCTTGACACTTCGAAGCACTCAAATTAAGCTAAAAGAAACCTCGGATTCCTCGCGCATTCCCTTTCCTAGCGTCACCACTACTGTTCCATGCGATTATGAATTACTTGGTAACATCGAACAAATCAAAGAAGACCATAAGCAGCTGAAATAGTGACCAAACCTTCCTAACGAGTCAAAGCAGAGTACTGCGCGACTTCGTAGAGACCAATGTATCGTTACGACTGCTAACACAAAACTACAAAGACCTTCAGAGGGAAAACTGACTCAAACTACAAACCAGAAGAAATTTACGTAGTAAAATAAAAAACAACATCATGCTTGCCTTTGAAGTGATTAACACCTAATAGCTCACACCGCGCCTTGGACTTATAGGACGGCGCAGCGCGCACTCCCATGGTCCCGTCGCGAAAAGGTGCGGATTTTTGAATGAGCGAGTCTCGATTCGTTATATATTATGATATGATACCCGAGCCAAGTTACCTCTCGGCCAGCCTAATCCAGGGAAAATCTGAACTCCCGAGCCAAAGCGCCGCCTCGCGGCGCTTTGACTCGGACCCGTAAGCCATGTTACCTCTCGGCCAGCCTAACCCAGGGAAAATCTGATCTCCCGAGCCAAGTTACCTCTCGGCCAGCCNNCCCTCCCGCCCACTTTCTGCGTCCGCCACTGATAGTAGTTACAGTTAATAGTGACTATGCCCCATTTAGTGGATATGTCACTGATTTCAACCCTTGTGAGCCTCGATATGTGGAGTCGAGAAATTCAAAGGGTTCCCATTCCAAACCTTTCATTTTGAAAAAAAAAATTCTCTGGCAAGAAAGCTTCGGGGAGGCAAGTCAGGTACAAGGTCAAGAGAATACGAAATACAGGAGATCGCATCCCAACCCAACTCCGTTTTTTTTAATCCGGGCCATTTTATCATAAAGGGTGATGAAACTGCAGTGGAAAATCGATGGAGCATTTTTATTATGTATTTATTATTTCTATTTAGTTTCTAATTTTTCCCGTTTTTTCCACCTTCGTTTTCGCCAGTTTCCCATTTTTTTTTATTAAAGAGGTGAAACAAGCTGAAGTCGCAAAGAAATTCTGTCGAAATTAATGAAATAGTACTGACTGAATACAGCGGCTTCCTTGTTTGTCACCCCAACTATCGAAGCTTTCGGTGAAGAAGTAGCAGTCATATGATCAGGGTGCTGGAGGAATTCCCCATCGATCACTGCGCCCCACTTGATGAAGCCGATCCCGTCTGTTGTGGGACCATGAAAATTGCAAAACTAGGTACAGCCCATCATCATTGGCTTTCTCAAGGAATGCTCACCACTTGTTCAATACCGTTGTAGATCTCTTCGACGGTCTTCCGCTTCATGCAATCCTTTATGTTGGAATAACAACCCAGCGCCTAAACAGCAGGGTTTGAATGTCAGGTGAAAACTGCTGTATTATGCCCCAAAAGTGTGACTCAAAAGTAAGGGCCTATTACCACTAGGAACCGAACTTCGTTGATTCCAGTACTTAAGGCTTTATTCTTTCTATAGATTCTGTAATATTCCAAAACTTTACTGGAAATGCAGATCATAATGGCTTTCAAATCGAAAAAATATCTCAATTTTTGCTGATTTACACAATTTCGAATGTGCAGCTCAAAAACGGTCATTATTTCTGGGACAACGCACTAATTTATCGGCCATTTCCAACTAGAATAAAGAAAGTATGACCTGGGCGAGCTCCAACGAGTTGTTAGCCACACTAGATCCGAGGTTCCATGATCCCCAAGGTGATCCAGACATTTCAATTGAGCGAACAATGTAATCTGAAGGATATGGTAGCGTTGTTGGGTACAAACGTGTGCACGAACTATTAGAGTTAAGATTAGGACAATTTATATTGGGTGCGTGCGTTTGACGCGCGTTCGCTCGCATGATGAAGGATAGGCCCTCATCGCGTCACTGACGCAGCTCGGACGCATGCGTTTGCGGCCTTCAGCGACTACGGGTTCTTTTTGTTGAGTGTATACACGTATGCTCGTTGTGGAAAATCCTCCACGAATGGATACGTGCGATTGACGCACGACTGACGTACACGCACTTAGTATAAAATGCTCTATTGCCGCAGTGTTGCTGAGGAAGCAACACAATCATTGTACAGTTCTCTGCTTTGCTTGAGTAGATCATTAAAAAATTAAGCAAAAGCGCAACAAAAAAATTAAACGAATACTAACCTCTGGTAATTGGGCTGAGGATCAGTTGTCCAACAGCTGCTGAACCGGCACTGTGCCCCCAAACCGTTATACTTCTTGGGTTTCCACCAATGTTTTCGGCATTTGCATGTACAAACTGGAAGGAGAATGACCTATACTCTGTTACAATTATGATCAGGTGAGGGAAATGTCTTTACTAAATAGACCTACCTTGAGCGCCTCAGCCATGTCCCAAAGTCCCAAGTTTCCTGGCATTTCTGAGTCTCCAGTTGAGAAGAAACCTTGAATACATAATAATATAATAATATAATAATATAATAATACTTGGATACATGTTCAAGTGAGCCAGTGATGAGCAATTCCTAGCGTGTGACGCCTCCGAAAATAGCCGCCATTAAAATAGTGTGGAACCAAATGAGGCTAGAGTGGGTAAACTTCAAGGAAGCGAAACAGAAGGCCGCATGCACCATTGGGACTACCCAGGTTAAACTTAGTGACACCACAGAAATCTATACATAGTTAGCACGGGAGTTGATACATGCACGCTAGGTAATCTCAGTGGCCCATAAAAACAAGGATTTCTTGTTGTTTTACTGCTTTATAGATATCATTGAGATCCAATCACGCATGGTGTTCAGTATGGCAATAAAAGTTTCCATCCAGGGATCGCATGCACCACTGAGATTACCCAGGGTAAAGGTATCAACAGAACACAAGTTTACCCGTCGTTAACGTAGGCCTCAACATATCTTAGATAATCTAAATAATGCATTCAGTAGTCTCACGCGTCACTGGGATTACCCAGGGTAAACATGCTAACACCTCCCAATATCACTCATCGTTAATCAACTTACCCTGGATAACCTCAAGGATGCATCCGGTCTAACGTCCAGCAGCAGACTGGTAAATTGAAAGTTACTTGTTTACTCACTATTGTTTGAGGTAGTGAGCAAGTACGTAACAGAAGTTTTAAGATTGTCCCATTTATTCTTCCAGGCCCTTCCAAAAAAAGTAAGAAAAGTGGGAATAGTGTGTTGGATGGTTGGGGAAAAGGACTGAATTTATCCGCACGTCATTTCTTTTGGGCCACGGCAGACGCTAAGCAACCACACTATCACGACAGATAACCCTAGTGATAATGGTGGTGTGAGATTAAACTTGGAAAAATGTCAGTAGATCAGGTTGATTGTAATTTTGATTTTGATGTTTAAATGTTACCATAAACTCCGAGACGGTACTGGATCGTGACAACGATGATGTCATATGCCGCGTAGATATCGGCAAATCCTTTGTATCCATAAAACGGTGCAGAACCGACTTCATAGCCGCCACCGTGCACCCAAAATAGGATTGGAAAACCTTTTGGGGGAGCCTGAAAGGGGTGAGCTTATTGAGAGTGGAGACCTAACTAATACCGTAGCTAAAATACCTCCTTCTTCGGTCTAATGATGTTGAGAGTAAGGCAATCCTCGCTCGTTTGTTCGGTAGGAGGAATGAACTCGCGCAGTAATTGAATACATGACGCACCAAATTTTGTGCCATCGCGAAGACCTTCCCATGGTTCTGGTGGCACAGGTTTCTGAAGAGACGTCGGGTCTTGTCTTCTCATACAGAACCTTTCGTGAGGGAAAAAAACAACTACCTCAAACCTGAATTCCCCTATAGGCGGTGAGGCATACGGTACGTTGAGGAACACCTCAACGAATCCACCCTCTTTGGTTTCATGGTCGAATCCCAGGATTTTTCCTGGCTTCAGCTGGAGAACCTGAGCTAACGATACCACTAACAAGGATGAAACCAGAACCAACGAGGGTATCATTCTGAAACACTAAGATTGAGAGTGTGGAACAGCCGCTGAGCGGTTTACAGGTTTTCTCTAGTTTTTTTTTTTTGAAAAGAAGATGTACATATTATAGATTGATTCTGTGAAGTACTAA
Organism: Ancylostoma ceylanicum; assembly: GCA_000688135.1. Taxonomy (NCBI): domain Eukaryota; kingdom Metazoa; phylum Nematoda; class Chromadorea; order Rhabditida; family Ancylostomatidae; genus Ancylostoma; species Ancylostoma ceylanicum. The sequence continues at coordinate 99,315 of JARK01001531.1, forward strand.
AAAACTCAATAATGATAGGCTTCTATCAATTCCCTTCATTACTCTTGTCAGGCGGCAGAGAAACGAGAAGATCACATTGAAAGCTGGAAAAATGCCTAGAGAATAGCAAAAAAAAGATAGACGAATAGAGTATGAAGTCAGAGTTGTTGTCATAATTTCACCGGTAATGATTGGGATACGCCGGTGTAACAACATTTTCAGTAGTGATCTCCTACAATGACAATGCCTAAAGACATGAGATTACGTTTCCTCCAACTCCTAGGAAAAAATTCCCAATATTCAGATGGCAGGATTATCGAAATGCAATCACTTACTGGAAACAGTAGGTCTATAAAGTGACGCACTCATATAATCACACTCAAAACCTAAATGTGCGTTCTGGAAAAAAAATAGAAGTTTGTACGAATTCGAAGGACAAAGTTCGGAGGAGGGGGGAGCCTAAAGGAGCACCCACGGAAATTTCCGGCCCCGACATTCCGTCACATTTCGGAGTAATCCCGTGTGCTGATCACGATTAAACAGTTGAAAGCAGTATAAACCTTCAAAATCCCAGTTTTCTAGAATCTCTAAATTCATCGCTTCTCAGCAGGATGGCCGAGTTGCACGACCTATTCGTTGTGGACCGATGGAAAAGTCGATACCGCTGCCTTTTTGCCAGCTGTTTTGTCGACAAAATCGATTATTGGCACTGTTTTGCAACATTTCTGAAGGAAGAGGAAGGAACCAAAATTTGAAAAAGATTGCTTGACCGATAAAAGTGTCGTAAGAACACCAGTGAATTTTACAACCATCTAAAACCACGAAGAAAACAGAAGATATGGCACTGCCGGAAATCAGCCACACAAGTAACTAAGCAAATAGACTTCTTTTAAAATAACAAGTGGGAACGTTCTTGTGGTAAGAAATTGAAAAGAGGATAGCTCAGGACTCAGAAATGGCTCAATAATAATAAGTAAAGAAATGGCTGCCGACCAAATCAGCTGCCACAACTCGAACGAGCCCATGCAGATTCTGCTGATCCACGTTAAAGTCCTTGTATTTTAGAAACGGTCAAGTTTTCCGTGCTACTACTATTATATAATAGAACCGTTGGGAGACCCAATGAGGTCCCAAAATGATTAAAATCTCAGAGACGAAAATTTTCGTGGGTGCTGCCTTTACGCTAAAATTGAAGTGAACTTTTACCTTTGCCAAAACAATAGCTCAGCCTTTCCTGATACCCCTCACAAGAAGATAAACACATACATACGTATGTTTTCATTATAGTTAGAAACGAGTAGAAATTGAACAACCCAATTGATTTAATCATCAACTAAGAATCCCGTCCAGGAAATTCGAATGTCTCTTCTCCGGAAATCCAAAATTTCGACTTCTTTGGAGTCTGATTTTCGACTCTGAATACAACACATGCTTTATTCGTTTTCGCATACGTTTGAGTAGTTACCTCTAGCTGTATTTTCTCTTATGAATAAATTGAGATTCCATTGACAACTGAGCAAACAAACAAGGAAGATCTGCAAGAGTCAAGGAAAACAAACAAGGAAAATCTGCAAGAGTCAAGCAAAACTTATCAGTGTCCTGCACCAACCACTATTGGAGAACACTGCATCACATGGTCGACGAGAAGAGTAACCAAGATAATAGTTTTTCGACAGAAAATGACAACAAACTGGTAAACATGTCGCGCCGCCACCGACCTGCGATTGAAAACTTGTTCTGCAGGGGAGCGAGTTGGACTTGGAACATGGAACGTGCTTGGAAAAAAGAAGAGAGCAAAAAATTACGTGCAAATTTTCATGAAAATTCAAGCAAGGATGCAGATTTATGAAATTTCGTTTTTATTAAAGAAGAAGCATTACAAACAGCTACTGCTCAACAGGTATTGAGGGACACAATATTCTATACAAAGGGCAATAACATGTTCTAGGCAATAGCACTAGGCAGTTTTTCGCTCGATCACCACGGCTTGTTTACATTATGAACATTACACATTCCTTAGTCTTTGGTCATAATCTGGCCTTAGACGGGTGCAGAAGAAGAGGTGTTTTTCAAACCATATGAATTTGTTTGGACATACATAGTATGGACGATGTAGTACGCAGTCTGAAAATGGCATCACTTACGTACGTATGTAAGGCAGAGCCAGCTTTTTTGTACTGTAAGTATAAGAGATGTCCCTTGCAGTTGGGAGTCATTAAACCATTGAAAGTGAGCAGATATCAAATTTCCAATTTTTGGATTCTGAACATTTCTCTGTAGCGCCACGAGCAGTACGGCCTAAAACATCTCCACTTCACCGTGAAACAGTTAAGGGCAACACCCACGGAAATTTTCATGTCCGAGATTTTGACTGTTTTGGATACTTAGCAATGGTGCTAACAATTCTACGAAAGTTGCATTGTCGTTGGCATCAGCATTCTCAAGATAAGGAGAGATTACGTTTGTGCTGGCGATCAATTAGTATGAGTTATAGAACGATATGAACGGGTGTTTTTGCTTACAACCACTTTCTTCCATTATAATAAACCTGCTTTCATTCCCATTTCACTCCGGTTTAAGCCCGGGAAACTCGGCCATCTCCGGCAAATTGGCTGAAGTGATGGCGACAAGAACCGTCTTTCTAGTAGGATTTGTCAAAGTCGACTGCTTATGTCCTCACTATAGTGCTAAACCTAGGAAATCAGTAAAATCTGTGAAGGCAAAGTTTCTGTGGGTGCTGCCTTTAAGAAGCAGCCATGCTTTGCAGGACATTTGCCGTATTTCTCTCGCTTTTCCCAGCTCCAGAACACTTTGTCTCGCAAAAAAAAAACCGACACACATGACGACCTGAGGCCGTATCCAAGAACATATCCGTTGAAAATGAAATCCAGACGGAAATGTAACCGAGCATTGCCAACATTTCCAATCTTGCGATCCAAGAACGAATTATCCAGTTTGGGAACATTTCCGCGGACGAGCTTTCCGTTTCAACACAGAGATTCGAAAATGTCCGCAGATTTGCAACTGGAGCAGAGTTTCTATGATTCCTCATCAAAGACAATTGTATGCTATAATTTAGGGAAAGGGTATGATTTTCCAACTAGTTGCATGCATACTTCTTATAATCAAAAAGAATTGGGAGTCTTCCACATTTTTTACAAGTAATAGGGATTGGCTTGTAATTCTTTCTCCAGAGATATCCATATTGGTCTTTCGCAGAGAAAGTTTTCCCATCTAGCATCAAAAGATACGACTGAGACGTATCCTTTCGATTAGAAGTCTCAAAGCATCGTGTACAAGTAGTGTCAACTGACTTTTTGAATCGTATTCTTGAAAAATTCACCTAACAGGTTATGACAAACTTGAACACACCCATTTCTCTGTAAACTGTCCCAAATTTCCTGCAGATAGGTGTACTACCACACGTAGGTGCTGCATCAAGGACTATTAACACAACATCTGTTAGTTAGATTGCTGTCGGAATTTCAAACAAAAGTTATACGTGTTCTTTTCTATTTCATGTTTCACTCAAACATCACTATTTATCCACATAATGCTGCAGAGAAGACAACTTCTTGGTGAACATGCTCAGAAAGAGGCAATCATTAGTAATATGGATCTGAATTATGTTGGAAATCATTGAGTTCTTAGGCAAACCTCACTTCAAGCCAGCGAAACCGTCTTTTTATGATGAAAAGAGCACTTCCTAGTAGGCAATACTCTCATTTAACCCAAATATCCAGACGATTTCGTGCGGATTAATATTTTTCCGTTGGGAGGAAAAATTTCGGCGGATAAATCTAATAATAAATAAATCGGATCTTGGATCGCAGGAAACTGCGGCCACGCCTACTTTTGCCGGGTTATCCCATTTAACCCATATTTCCAACTTTCTTGGATACGGCCCCTGAAGATATTGTCCTCCTTCTTTGCTTCTCAGTTTCCTGAGTTCTGCCCGCAGTGCGTCAGCTACCTTCTCAAACAATAAACAATAGCCCCTTCTAAATGTTTATTGTTCTTCACAAGCTCAGTGCCAAGATTTAGTGGCAGCACGGAATGTGGACATCTATTTATATATTACTTATAATATACAAGTATAATATGTCAACCAATGTGAAATGGTCAAGAGAACTCATGGAATGGCGTCCACCACTAGCGCGTCCAACCAGTCGACCAAAAGCTCGTTGGCGAGATGAATTCCAGAAAATGCTAGGGACATGCAACTGGCAACATATTGCAAGAGCGAAGACGAAAAAAAAATGGTTTGATTTGCAGAGAAGTTATTGAGCTATGAAGTGCAAATACAGAAGTTGCCCGATTTGAAAAAAATTGTATAGTTAGATAGTTCAAAATAGTTCAAGAAGAAATCACAGAAGTTTCAGGCATCTTTCGTATAACAACTCTTTTTTCACCAATAATTCTTGAGTGAAAAACACAAGGCAAGCTTATAAAACTCATACAGATTAACAACATACATTTGATATAGTACAAATGAAATCCTAATCAAGACCTGAATCAATTTGAAGCTACAGGCACTGTCAAAGCTCCTGCTTTTCTTTTTTGCCGGATTTCTCAGTTGGTAACAGCTGCATCATATTGAACCCGTGCTTCAAGGTATTGTGCCAAAACGAAGTGGGCTCTGAAATGGGCTCCTTGTTTCTTCTGGGGAGAGTAAAATTGATGAAAAGTGGACAGACAAAAAAACCAAAAACGTACCGCTGTAAAATCCTAGCCTCATCATTGGCTTTGGAGTGACTCGCAGGTAACGAAGGTCTTCACCCGTGCCAACGTCTAGCCATGTTTCATGTTTATTAGATGGAGCTCTGAATCTTACATCTTTAGAGCTGGCAGAAAACGAGGATTATTCGAGGCTACCCGGTTTTGACGAATTCAATTAACGATTGTCGGAAGACGTCTGCAACCACCTGTTCCTCTTCGTTGAACTCGAACTTATTCAGCAAGTTCATGTCCTTTGTGTATTGGAATTCGCAACCGTGAGGAGCTCCTAGAATTTTGTGTACCATCTTGAAGAACCCACAGATTGCGTATAATCCTATTTTTCCGCAACCGTTTACAGTGTATAAAATCCGTTGGTAGAGTCCAGACCTAGCGGTGCGTGTGCGCCGCGGCTGTATTGTGGGAGCAAAGCTCGCTCACTTCTCCGTTGTTCTAATTTTATTGGACAAGTGGGATCAATACAAAGGTCTCCAGCGACAATATGAATTCGAAAAAATGTTGTAGAATCACAAATCGTATTGAGGAGCACTCGCCCGAGGGGAAAACAGCTCAGTTGTGGCCGAGTTCAACACCAACAATCCAGGCACAACGCGCACGGGTCGCTGAGTTCGAGACTCCACCGATTTTATAGATTGTGCCTTAAACACTTGCTCATTTAATGCACTCCCAAGTATTTATGCTATTTCGAATAGAAATCAAGGATGCTTCTCTTGCCGTTCCTTTAAATTTCCATGGAAAAGTGTCTGCTAATAGGAATGGTCAGCCTAATCACGCTTAATTACCGGCATTTCTGGTCAAATAAAAGGGCTCGATCGAAGTTGATGATCCATAACAGTATAAATTGTAGCTACATAGTCTCATTACACATCATTCGCAGCATTGCAAGCACAGCGTACGAAGTTGCTTCTTTTCCCTTTTTTTTGATAATATGCAGAAATATCTCATTACTAGAACTTGGAAAACTTATTGTAGGAAAGTTGCCTCCATGAAATCACCTCTGAGCCTCTTTGGAACTTTTTTAAACATCTGATTATCCCATATGGCCTCGTTGTAGTGATCCAGAACATATGCGTACATATTCCATCCAGCAGCACGACGAGCGAGGATACTGTCTACCGATGGAACAACGAACATTAAATCACTGAGAAACTGAAAAATCACGTTTTTTTTAAGGAAAAATACTGCTTTTTCATATCTGCGATGCAGTTGAAAACGTCTTACCTCTGTATATCGATCAATGTAGAACTCAGACTGTTGTTCTTCATCTCTGTCAACATAATACGAGACGATTTCATTGAATAACTCCTCCAGATGGTCCCCGATGTATATTTCTTCAACCAAATTCTGAAAACTCACAAATCATATATCTTACCACTCATGAATATGAGATGGTGATCACCTTTAGCTCGCTCACTAGCCTTTCTCGATTCCAGTTACGATAGTCTGTTGGATCTACAGTAAGTCTTTGAAAGAACGGTGCAGCTCCCATTATACCTAAAAAAAAAACGCCAGATTCTGACAGTTTATGTAATAAACACACTCAATGCTCATTATCACATGGTTCAACAATGCTGTCAATTTATTTGACTTCGAAATTTGTTTTCTTCTTTTTTTTCATTTCTTTCGAAAAAAGTTGCACCTTATAAAAATAAGCACATTTAAAACAATGAAAGACGTATAATTCCCGTTTTGAAGCTGATGTGCTTTTCGAATTCTGCATGTAGGTCTAATTAAGCAATTGGAATAGCAGGAAAAAAGCAGCGTGCTTGGATGCTCTCTTCGAGGTAGCCAAGAGTCCCCAGACTAGTTTTCGCGAAAGCTCACTAACTGAATAATGATGATTCCTTATTCGCCACGCCGACAAGTGACGCCTTCGGCGGAGCAGTGGTAGTCATCTGGTCTGGATGCTGAATGAACTCTCCGTCGATAACTGCGCCCCATTTGATGATGTCGATACCATCTGTTGTTGAATCATGAAACAGAGACGAAATTAAAAGAAACTGACGTCTGCTTACTACAAAAATGCTCACCACATTCTCGATGCCCTCGTAGATTTCTTCAGTCGTTTTTTGCTTCATACATTCTTTTATATTTGATTGACAACCCAATGCCTAAACACGGCAAATTCACATCATTCATAAAACTGCGTGAGCGTCGATGGTGGTGCGTTTTTCGCGAAAGCGGGAAGCACGCGGCGCAACCGCGCCCCTCGCGCCGGAATCCCTGCCACGGCAGGAATCTACAGCGTTTTCTTGGTAGTCAGCTAGTTTTCTCGACAGCTAACATCAAATTTGATGCAGAACAACAAAAAAAAATTTTGATTTGCCACTGCAGCGGTAATTCCAGCGTAGATTTTGAAATTGGTGAATCAAAAAGGATTCTTGGAGCATAGAGAAGGGCATGAGTTCGCTAACGTGCTTAAAATAAAGCTATATGTTAGTAGCATATCCACTCACGTCAGCCACGAAATATCACCACCTTCACGTTACGGCCATCATTCCTGTTTCCACATAATCTCCGAGCTTGTGTTCCTTTCATTATTATGTTGGTTGTAACCGGTTTTTTCCTTTCTTTCGTTCTTTTTTCACAGTCATGTGCCTTTCACTTGTAATGAATGTCAAATGGTAAGTATAATAATTACCTCTGCGAGTTCTAATGAATTATTCGCCACTTTTGCTCCAATCGCCCACGACGCCCATGGAGAACCAGACATTTCGATTGAACGAGCTACATAATCTGAAAGAAGCTTTTTGTTGGATAGAAATGTTCAACAGACGCGCTTCACTGGAAAATGCAATGTCTTTCACAGAAAAAGAGCACACAGTTTTTTAACACGTGTAACCCGTTTTCCCGTATATTTAATAAAAGCATTTAATAGAAGTTTGGCTTGATATCCATATGCTGACAGCGAGGAGAAGATTATTTTAATCTTACGTTCTTCATCGATCAGTCGCTGTAGTGAAAACATATATTTCGTCGTGTTATTTTAGTATTCGATGTTAACAGCGACCTCATCTCGAATATGTTCAAATAGCGACTGCAGCCGAACCGAGTCGATCGAGTCAGATATGTACTATTTGGCTAGTAAATACATCACAAATGAAGAGTGATAAGGGTCCACATTTTTTTTTCTGAATCCGGCTCGAGAGTCTTACGAAATTCAATGTATCTATCGAATGTCACTGCAGTGCATAGACAATGGTGGAGAGAGATGCACAGATGTCAGACAAAAAATCTACATAGAATATAAAGATCATAAATAGCTCCCAAGACAAATCAAGATCCTGAATTTCGTGTGGTGCAACAGCATAAGTACAAAAGCAAAGAAAGAAGTCAGAAGGGGCACAGCTTACCCCTGGTAACTGGGCTCAGGATTAGCTGACCAACGGCTGCCGAACCTGCACTGTGACCCCAAACCGTGATGCGTGACCTGTCTCCACCAATGTTTTCGGCATTTGCATGTATAAACTGAAGCATTCTATAATTATTTTGATATTCAACGAAAGTTATTGTTACAACAGATGTCCAACGAGTGTTCATCCTTCCTGTAATATTGTAAAATTCACCTTGAGTGCCTCCGCCATATCGAAGAGACCCAAGTTTCCTGGGATGCGCGAGTCGCCAGTGGAGAAGAAACCTGAGATAATGATATATACAGTAAAAACAATTTTGAGTGGCACAATTCCTAAGGTGTTGCTATGTGACCGTCCAGGGCCTGAATGCACTGTCGAAACAACCCAGGGTAAACCCTTGAAACCCGTGTCTTGAAGCCCGTGGGTAATTTTGAGTGGCGTAAGCAGTTCCACCCCGGGCAATATCAATTATGCGTGCGGTCTAGCCCGCATTGTGGAGGCATGGCCCAAATACAGACTGATTGTGGAACGCCGGAGCGGCATACCAATCGCTACCTCTGACCACCTTGCCATTCTCAGAACAACAACCCATTAGTGAACATCAGGCGTTGTACTTTCTTCTGCACATGGATTCCAGAGAAAAATTCGTGATGTTTTATCAATGAAAGGCTTTCTTAAAGTGAGTGAGTAGCGAACGCTCACCGTATACTCCAAGACGGTATTGAATTGTGACTACAATGATGTCACTGGGTATGTAAATGTCTGCGAAGCCTTTATATCCATAAAACAATGCTGAGCCGATTTCGTAGCCACCACCGTGCACCCAGAAAAGAATAGGAAAGCCCGATGGTGGAGCCTGAATAATAGGAATTTTGCCACCATCATTATCCATGTTCAACGAAAAGAAGCAATAAAAACCTCTTTTTTAGGCCTAATAATGTTGAGCGTGAGGCAATCCTCGCTCGGCTGTTCAGGAGGGAAGACGGCCTCCGGCACTATTGGATGACATGAAGCACCGAATTTTGTGCCATCGCGAATATCATTCCAAGGCACAGGTGGCGTAGGTTTCTGAATGTGACGCATTGTTCTTGACATCTCATTTAGATATTGTGCAAGAGAAAATGATGGGAAAAAACCACCTCGAATCGAAGCTCCCCCACAGGTGGTGAGGCGTATGGTATATTCAGAAACACCTCGGCGACATCTCCGTTCTTCGTAATGTGTTCAAATCCTTGGACTTTTCCTGGTTTCAGATGTATGACTTGGGATGATGCCACTAGCACACAAGAAATGAGGGTCAATAAGGTGATCATCCTGAAGCAAAAGGTTATGGACACTATCGCAAAGGCGTTCATTACTAAGCAATGAGTGTCAACAGCTGAGCAATTAATCAAGAACTAAAGAAACTGGGTGGTGAGTTTGTGAAGATGCTTCAAATCGTACACGAAAACGAACGACGCCCTTGTCACTTCGTATTTCCAGCAAAAGGAACTGATAAGATAAGGAACAGCGGGAGAAATTTAAGAACGCATCGGAGACGAGCAGAAAAGATAGAGGAACAGCTAGCACAAATGCAATAGTAACTGAGCAGTGGTGACATTGGCTCTGCATTTACGAAGAGGACAGCTACAGGACTCCCTTTATGACGGAATGCAAAAATAGTCTGAGAGGAAGGGGTAGGCTGAGACTGCAAAGCGGTATTTTTCCAGGATTGTGAGGAGAGTTCATAGTATTCGGAAGTCTTTTTTCCAGGATTTTTCTGGCTGGAAGCGTAAACGAAAAAAGTGTGTCATCTGGATAATGGATGAGATGAAGCAGAGATTAACGAAATAGAAAAAACTCATATGAAAATATTTCTAATATTGGTTCTCAAAAAAATTGTACATAAATGTAGTTAAAAAAAAGTTTTTTTAACAACAGTGATGACAGAGGTATGAGAGGGAGCTGAGCGCTAACCTGTATTCTGGGATTTTTTGATCCCATAGGATTACTGTGCAGTATTATACCTACCATAGAGTAATAGAAAACATCTGTAATGAGAGACAAAATATAGTAATCAATTACCGTGCACCATAGGCTTAGGAAGGTCACTCGATCACATGGTCGACTGATCAACTAACGCGATTATGTAGAGATTTTTTTGGCATTACACAGGACAAGTTGGTAAATTTGCCTGAATAATGCTGCAGAAATACGTACTGCAAAACGATTTATGAATTCTGTGGTGGAAGAAGTTGGAATTAAGGTCTACTAACTGGTGGTGCCGGAAAATCCTACAGATAACATATCTGATTAGGAATTCGAATAAGAATTCGAAAAGGATTAAGCTGAACGATCAAGTATTCAGAAAAGAATTTCCCACAGGTTGCAAGGAGAGATTGGAGGGACATCCACCTTTTTTGCTTCGACCATCTATTTGAGTTTCCGTTTCAATATGTATGTTATTTGGCCCAATATGTATAAACTGCCCACTTCTCATTACTGCCCGAATATAGCGATCTTAAGAAGCATTCGGATCTTCAGTTTCACCTACTCTTTTATTACTTTTGAATCCCTGGTTTCAAACTGTAAATTTTTTTTAAAATTTCACTCTCCACTTCACAACCCCATAGAGGCTAGAAGCCGTGTAAAGTCGTGCCCTAGCACTTCTAGAGGAATTTCCCACTCAAAGACCGCTGTCGAGCCCTCGAAGCGAGTTTTCCATCAAAACTTCGTAGTACATCTATAAACTACAATGATCCGCACCATCTTTCTGTTGTCTCGAGTGAAAAAAACAGATGATTTATGAGTTCCAGAAAATATGGGAGACAAAAAGCTACAAGACCCTGTGCTTTCATTACGATAAGGGGTTGAGTTCGAACCACACCAACTCATCAATAAACCCAAGAAGGCAATAATACTATGAGCGGCATAAGTAACACTACTCGTGAAATAGAAATGGGTGAAAGGATTAAAATGGGGAGAAACCTGAAGGTTCAAATAAACTAAAATGTCCTCATCTGTGATCTCAGCTCCCCTATCTAGTGTATGTACAGTAGGCGTCAGTGGCGGTGACCCGTTTGCGGCCTCGAACAGAACGCGGCGCGACCGCGCCGCTCACGCTAGAATCGTCGCTGCAGTGGCTTATCTGGGTTTTCTTGATAGTTGTTTATCATATTTGATGATAACTAATAAGAAAACTAACTGACTATCAAGAAAACCCCATAATTTGATGTCCCGGAGAGAATTCTCGCTCGAGCGGCGCGGTCGCGCAGCGCTCTGTTCGAAGGCGCAGACGGGTCACCGCCATTGACGCCCACTGTAACTACGTACAGTGGACGTCGATAACGGTGACCCGTCTGCGGCTTCGAAAAGCACGCAGCGCGACCGCGCCGCTCAGGCTGGAATCGTCGCCGCAGTGGCGTATCTGGATTTTCTTGATAGTTTTCATCACTTTTGATGATAAGCAATAAGAAAACTAACTGACTATTAAGAAAACCCCATAATTTGTCGTCCCGGAGAGGATTCCCGCTCGAGCGGCGCGGTCGCGTCGCGTTAATTTTGAGGCCGCAGACGGGTCACCGCCATTGAAGTCCACTGTATCTGTGGAAACCCCATGCATCAACAAGTTCACTCTTCAACGGCGTATCTATAGCGCTTAGCGCCCGGATGCAGCTGATGGGTAGCCAGGTAGGACAACGTCGTGTACAGGTAAAAGTGGTGATAAATGCTAAGAAGAGGGCAATGATGCGTGTATCATCACGTATACCATGGGCCACATCAATTATGCATCCGGGCTCAGGTCACTGGAGAACGGCAGTGTGAAAACTGGGAATAAAGGTCGAATAGGGAGATGGTTGCCAAACGTGACTCCTAGCAGCTAATTTCACCAGGGTACTCTAAAGAATCTAACTGGAAAAAGTTAGTTAGATAATTGAAAATTGACCAAGGAAAAAGGAGGCAAAAATTGAGAGTCATGTCCTCCACTGAGGTTAAGTGAGGAGACAGACTGGAAAGAACCAACACGATGTAATGAGTAAGTTCTCTCAACTGTTGTTTTCGGCGAATTGGTCGTTGATCGCTTGCGACGCCGACCTGAGTCAAGTGTTTACGCTTCCTTGTGGTTAGGTTATACATGACAGTGTGCACTATTGCATAATAGGAAAAAAACTACCACAAAAAAGTTCTATCCTGTGTTTCGCTGCACTACATTGGCATAATCTGTGTATTGGTCCTTGCGACCATATCTCAACGATAAAAATGGAAACGCAGCAGCGGTAGGGTATTTTAACCAACGCAAAATTGTCCTATTTTTTTCAAAGATGGCGTAAAAATGACATATTTTGTGTGATAACAGAGAATATGAAGCCATATTACCACGGCGAAGGCGTTCTGTAAGGTTACTGTCTCTGTACTGTCAAAAATTGCATCTACAGTATGCTTATGGTGACCTTAGAAATGCATACGGCATAAACTGTGTGTCATATTCCTGCTTAGCATGTCAAATAACCCCACCGTGCGAAGTTTCACCATGTTTCAGGAGAAAGTGGGTATACAGCATCTGCAGTCTGCGTACAGTTCCTCTAAAGTATGTACTACGCCACAGTACAAGATAAATAGAAGTTAGACCATCTGATCAACATGCGAATATTCCCTATGAAAAAAAATTCAGGAAAATTCCAGCGAATAAAAAGGAGTAAGACGGGTACGACCCGACGGTAGGTCGTACTGTTATTGTGTGCCAAATAGATAAACAATTAGGGTGTAGTTGATGTCATGGACAACTCAGCGACCCACCAGCGTCGTTAGATACGCGTGGAACGACCTAGTGAGGTTAATCAGAGCAATGATAACGTTCACGATCATAAAGATGTGATTTCAACACCTTCCAGACCGGATTATACCCTCAAAAAGTAAAACGTGTATCATTAAGTTCGTGTCACATACAAAATTCCAACCAATTGTAATTAATTACATTATGTATTGAAGAACAGCCCATTCTTTTTCAAAGTGTTATTATGAAGAGAAATAGTCAGAAACAAAAACTTAGAGGTGGTAATGTGATAGAACAAAAAGATGCTATCTGTTTATCAATAAAAAAAAGTATTTGAATAACTACGTCGTTCACGTACAATTTTATTTATTTATTTATTTATTTATTTATTTATTTATTTGAGCTAACCTAGGTTATGTGAGCTAAGCTAGGTCCTCCTGTTCTAATCTTTTTCCAACATTCTACAATTTTAATTTTTTTCTCATTTTTTTCACTTTTTTAATGTGAATATGACATAGAGGTTGACTGAGTTAGAGGAGTCCTCAGAAAAGAAAAGATCAGAGGAAGAGAAGACAGTAACATTGTAACTTCTTATCACGATTCGCGGAATCCCCCTTATTAAAGTGAACCCATATAACAAGAAATACACTCTCATCTTAATTTTTTCGCTTTTTGAGTTAGAGGTTCAGAGATGACACAAAGTTAAGATTTTATTCATGTTATATTATTACAACAGATACGTAAATAGCTGTAGCGCATGTTGTAATACTACTAATAAATAATGAATGATAATTACTCATTTATGATATGGTAATACATGCTATGTCAACATTTGTATCTGCCTAGAGATTTAGTGCCACACTACTACCATAATTATCAAAGTTGCAGTTTGTCCCTCTTGACAGATTTCTCCGTTGGTAGCAGCTGCACCACATTAAATCCATACTTTAACGTTTTGTGCCAAAAAGAAGTGGTCTCTGGAAAATTTATTAATTTTTTCTTATCAACGCAACAGTTCGCTTTGGCATTTTATCGATGTGCGTTTTCCGCTAACTGCGCCGCTCGTGCTGGAATTTTCACCGCGAGAACAAATTGCAGGATTTTCTTGGCAGTCAGTTTGTCCTCTTCACAGTACACATTAAATTTGCAGAAGAAACCATCACGAGAACCTCATTTACTCAGTATAACGGAGCGCAAAATGCGCGCCAGCGCTGCTTTCTCTAATTTTCCTCCGACTATTGGGGAAAAAGCAATGGAGGAAATAGAGACATCCAAAAAAAAAACCAAGCACATACCATTGTAAAATCCGAGCCTCATCAATGGCTTTGGAGTAATTTGCAGGTAACGAAGGTCTTTATCCGTGCCAACGTTTAGCCATGATACATGTTTGTTGGATGGAACTCTGGATCTTACATACTTTGAAACTGGCAGAAAACGTGAATAATTCAAGCCTACCCGGTTTTGACGAATTCAATGAACGATTGTCGGAAGACGTCTGCAACCACCTGTTCCTCGTTGTTGAAGTCCAACTTTTTCAAATTAGTCGTGCCTTTGGTGTACTGGGCTTCTGCTCCATGAGGAGCTCCTAGAATTCATTAAAAGCCTCCAGAACCTTACTCCACCTGCTCTTTTTAAGGAGAGGTCATTTATTGCACTCCCGAATAACAGAGTATTGACAACTCACTTGGTCTTCGTTTTGGAGTTCAATAGTAACCGTATAGGACTAATTCAATAAGGATAATTTGAAAATAAATTGCACTGGATGGGTGCGTAAGCTGCGCGTCTGATGGACGCATCCGGTTCGAAACGTTTTCCACGAAGATCAGTGAACACGGCGTGAATGTACAACCTGATCAGCGTCAAGGCTATGTTACGGATGAGCCTATCATCCACCGTATACTGTCCAAGCAGGTCGAATCCACCATCTAGTAGAAATTTGTACGTACTATGAAGGGCGCAATAATCATACCTTGTCGCTGCTATTTCGAATCGGGTAAAATAGCTTAGCGTCTGATTGAGATGGACATGCCGCAATGGTGGGAATTATCACCTTTCTCATCTGCGTGTCTGCAGCATCACAGCATCCTCACAGGCATAATGTGTGGCGATTCCATGAAACTACTACAAGCAGAAACGATCGCGCTCGCCGGAACTCACTACGATCTTCCTAGCTACGCCGCATCATCTCTACAAGCAATCCAGCAACTAGAGCCGCATGTCATTTCCACGTCCTAGAACTGTAGGGCTTAGGGTGCTATTTGAGGGCAACGTCTTCGTTCTTCAAGACATCGTCTTCCGGATTTCCTCAATGCTTCATATACGTCCAACGGCATCGGCGCTAAGACGACGAGGCCGTGGACGTGGACGAAGCATTGAGATTATCCTAGGCATACATACTGACACCAGCTCAGACATTCAGACGTTCTCCGCGCAGCTCCACAGCGTTTCTCGCGGCATGACACCTGCGAGACGAACGGAACAGTGGGCGGGGTCGTCGCGCCAATTCCGCCATTTGCCGCGCCTTATCCGGCGTGTGACCTGCCGTGATCCTGCCGCTGAGATGGTAGGAGCAGAGCAGGTTATCATGCCGGTGGGATGACAGGAGCATGACAGGTCATCCTGCAGCGCTAGTACTAGCCACCTTAATAGTGATGCCTAACAAGCATAACTAAAGACGTATTATTCCAGAATAAGTTTCATGTTCGATTGCACTAGAACAATTTTTGACCTTCTCATGTAGGACAAAAACACAACGGATCCGCATTGCGACTGATTGCTACAAAAACACTACAAAAAATGAGTTCCCCGAACGCGTATGCGCTTCCAGAGCCAACAGTCGGCGAGCCGGACGGTTGTTGCAAGACGGATCTACCCCCCCCCCCCCCCCCCC
>JARK01001531.1:115374-144071 GCA_000688135.1 Ancylostoma ceylanicum
AAAGCCGTCTGCCGGCTTATATACACCTCGGTTGGCACGTGGCAATGGAGAAAAAAAGAGGCTGCAGGAATATCTGCATAAGTCCTGCTCCATACGCACCTTCAGCAAGTATTCCTGCTCAAGCCAGGACTACCTGCTAGAAGCCTGCATCGGCTGAAAGTGGGCGGGTTCGCCGGCGCTCCAAACGCCTGAATGTCTGAGAGTGCCAATCATGGGTGAATTTAGTGGGAGGCGTGTTAATACATCCTGGGTAGTCTCAGTGATGCATGCGGCCACTGAATGAAAACAATAGAAAAATTCTTGAGAAAGCCGCACAACTCACCGTTTCTATCAACCATTTTGATACAGCGTTAGCGTATTTGCGGAGTCCGTGCTTTCAAATGATGCTACACTGCTGTGTCGTACGACAAAATTCCTATCGAAAGGCTTACACATGGCCAGTTTGATGAGGTGGGAGATGGTTCTGGGAAGTGTTCGTCAAGCTGTATGTATCGAAGTGCAACGTTCATCGTTGTTCATCATTCGCGCGCGCAGCCTTTGTCAGCTAGAACATGTTTTGCAGGCTGAGCAACGCTAAAACCAAACTGTAACCTAACTACGCTCAATTAGCATACCAATCTAGCTGATTTCAGAAAGTGAAGCCGAAAAGACATGCAGTTCTAATTGCAGGAATGCTTCTATTATACATTAACTTCTTCTAGGCAAGTATTTTTGAAAGGTTCCTGGCCCTTTGCCACAGATGCTACTAATCATCGATTGATTTCACCCTTGTTCTAATCCTTAGAGTATATCGATTTTCCGCTTTCCTCAAAGATCTGAAACAGAATCTGAAGCAAGTAAAATAATGAGCGTGAAAAAACGACGTAGTGTAGCTGCCCTTCCATCCTCAGCTTGTTATAGGCAAACTATTAGGTTGTCGGGAAATGATTGAGACACTCCAGATTTTTATCACACTCTAGAATTTTTCTCTTCAATTAGAGAACTTCAGGACTTGTTGTAAACATACTGTATGCCCATAGCCTTGGGCCACCTTTCAGGGGCAGACGCGTCTGCACAGGTTCAGAAATCGGGAAACTACAGGTCGAAGAATCCATCAATCTATGGTCGAAAATCCTTAAAGTTGACGGAGTGTTGCTTGGCCAAGGAGTGTGGCCAAGGAGTGCCTGAGTGAACAAACAAGGTGTTAGTTAGAGAGTGCAAGATTGGGCAAGGGTATCGAGTATGGCAATGCAGTCCATGCCCGCTCCTCCAACTAAGGACATAATGACAAAGCCATATGACGGTGAGTTTTGCGCACCAAAACATGCATTTCGACACGTCGATGTCTCTTTTCTCCATATTTTCCAGTCTTTGCCCTGAATTGATTATTGCAAAAGGTGTTGTTGTTCATCATGTTGCGTGCCAGCAACTCCGGCGGAGCATGCTCTGCTTGAAAGCTTATAAGGTCGCCTAGATGGTAAATGTCTTTAAGGAGACATATCTACCGAAACGAAAGAACAAAATCGACGGTTTATGGTTGCATGGCTAAAGAGCAATGGGCTAAATACCGTAATGGTATAGTCACCCTTCCTGCTCGCACTGGCGCCCAACAAGAGCTCGAAAAAGGAAATCACTCGAATCAGTTGCCCGTGCATTCTAGCTCCTACTTGCACCATGGCGTAACGCTACGCTATGTCATACCCATGATTTAATTGCTCAGGGACCAGGCTATCACATACTCACATATCCTGGGCCCAAGCCATATGTGAGGGATGCAAGAGAGAATTTTTGTTGGAGTGTCTCAAACATTTCCCGACAACCTAATACATCATATTTGTGTTCCCCATGGTGATTTTTGGACCACAGCTCAGAAAACCACCTCGAAGCCTCTTCGGGACAGTTATATTCCATATGGCCTCATTGTAGTGATCGAGGACGTATGCGTACATATCCCATCCAGCAGCACGACGAGCAAAAATACCGTCCGCCGATGGAACAATGAACAACAGATCACTGAAAAACTGAAAATATCCACTTTTGAGAAAACACTACTTTGAAGCATCGATGGTGCAGTTGGAAAACTCTACCTCTGTGTATCGATCAATATAGAACTCATGCTCTTGTTTTTCATCTCTATCAACATAATA
This sequence comes from Ancylostoma ceylanicum, assembly GCA_000688135.1. Classification (NCBI taxonomy): domain Eukaryota; kingdom Metazoa; phylum Nematoda; class Chromadorea; order Rhabditida; family Ancylostomatidae; genus Ancylostoma; species Ancylostoma ceylanicum. Next base: position 117,501 of record JARK01001531.1, read on the forward strand.
GGATACTATGTCCCTGAGTAGCTCTTCCAGATGATCTCCAATGTGCATTTTCTTGACGACTTTCTTGAAAGTCACATATTCACACATTGTCATCTTATCGTATGGATTTTTTTCGCCAACGCGACGTCTTGATTACCTTGAGCAGGTTGACTAGTCTCTCTCGATTCCAGTTTGGATAATCTGCTGGATTCACAAAGAATCTTTGAAAGAAGGGCCTTGCTTTCATTACACCTAAATAATGCTAGATTACAAAAGGTCAGGCGATAAGTGCTCTCACTCCCCTCTATCGTCAGCGTCATCACTGTAGTCAATTCTTTTCAATTCTTAAATTACTGTTCATTTGAAAGCACATTGACGAACATATTATGAACCAGCTTGCTGCCGGCCAGTGTCGCTATGCATGAAATGATAAGCTACCTGTATAATATAGTCTGCTAAGACATATGTCTTACCAAGAACATATGATAATAAATGCAAAATTCTGCTCAGAGTATGATATTCAACTTATGTGCATCACGTTCATGAGTACATGTTTGCTCTTACCAGCTTTTTCTGGATAGTCCTGATTACGCGACGGTTTACCTACCCTCTCTCCATGCCGCATGCCAAATACGACCCCCCCCCCACGACTTCACCCCCTGAACTCCACGTGAGTTTTCCCAATGGACACTTGACCCTGGTACTCACCCTGCCAACAGTACTGAGTGTGATTCAGGAGCACTTTAGGAGAAGCAGTACTATTTTTTAGGCAAGTACAAACATATCACCGTAGAAGCTTACTAACTATATAAAGAAGCTTCCTTATTTGTCACTCCAACAATTGACGCCTTTGGAGCTGCACTGGCGGTCATTTGGTCTGGATGCTGAAGAAATTCTCCGTCCATAACTGGTCCCCATTTGACACTGTTCATATCCTCTGTTGTTGAATCATAAAAAGAAGAAGGTTAGATAAAATCAATGAATACATGATCACAGCGGAAATGCTCACCACTTTCTTGATGCCTTTATAGATCTCTTCAACCGTTTTTCTTTTCATGCATTCTTTTATATTCGATTGACAACCTAATCCCTGAAAATTACCAAAATTGCATATCATTCAAGAGACTGATCGTCTTCCTGGTACAGAACAAGGTAATAGATGATTGATCGTGAAGACGAAGAAATTAAAAAGAGCGAAACTGTTACCTCTGCAAGTTCTAGTGAATTATTCGCTACGCTTACTCCAATCGCCCAAAGTGCCCATGGAGAACCAGACAATTCGATTGAACGAGCAATATAATCTAAAAAAATTATTAAGTGGAGACGTTCAACCGAACATTTTTGCTGAAAATGCAATGTCCGTAATTAAAATAGAGTACATACACTTCTCAGACGACTAAGACAGCACTGCTGCAATAAACTAATCCACGTTCACTTTGTGGTTTTTAACATCCTTTAACATGAATGATAACAGTCATTATAGACACTAAAAATTAGCTAGTAAATACTAGGTTCAGCAATAAGTTGTTGTGGTTTTCGATGGGCTCCAGAATCGTGTTTGTTCACGTACAAAATTGTTTACGAATCACTTACACAACTCCTTTTTTTCTATAGCAATGCTGCAAGGGACGGAGCGGCTCCTTAGTGCCACTTTCTCAAAAAGCCACATCGTTCGATACCACTCTATAGGACTATTTATACTGGATGCGTGCGACTATATGATGAAGAATGGGGGCTAGTCGCATCGTAGTCGCATAGCAGTCGCAAGCGCTTGCGGCTTCGCGACGGCCGCGCTTTCTTTTCATTGAGAGTTTCATGCAGCGTTGACCGGTCTCCATCGAAAATCTTTCGCAAATGGATGCGTGCGCCTGATAGTCGCATCTGGTATGAATTGCCTCATTTGTGACCCTCGTCCTCGATTCTTGAATGGTGCTCTAAAAATATTTCGGTCTACCATGCGTAATCTAAAATGCGCAATGAAGTTCAAATTCCAAGCAAAAAAGGCCGAAAAAACCCGCACGAACTTACTAGCGAACCCACTATATATCTACTTCAAAAATGAAAATCACTCATTAGACCCTCAGACAAAGCAAAATCTCGGACTCGTTTCTGTGCGATAAGAAATTACGAAATACCTCTGGTAACTGGGCTCAGGATTAGCTGACCAGCGGCTGCCGAACCTGCACTATGACCCCAAACAGTGATGCGTGATCTGTCTCCACCAATGTTTTCGGCATTTGTGTGTATAAACTAAAACGTAGTAGCTAACTGAAGAAGCATTTCTTATGTCAAACAATGAGAGTGATTTCTCATTCAATACCCAGCGTGCATTGAACGTGCCTTCAGTGCTTCCGCCATGTCGAAAAGGCCCAAGTTTCCTGGGATGTGCGAGTCACCAGTTGAAAGGAAACCTAAACAAAAGACAGCTTTCTAGTATAGCAATACCAGAATTCTCAGTAGCACGTCTTCAATATTTTTTCTGCCGTACAGATTGTTACGTGTGCACCTTTATTGGCAGACACTTCGACAATACGTCGTTTTCAAGGCCTGTAGGCAACTAAATTCTCTCGAATCTGCGCTCTACTCCCACCAAACCCTCCCTCCATCCTGCACACTCAACTCATTCTGGCAAGAAAACTCACAAGACAATCGTCGTTAACTAGTCAGCTAATTCCATTCATACCACTGTGTGAAAACTTGAGACTTTCCAAATGCTGTGCCTCCGCCAGATCCTCGGAATAACCATTCTTACCCGTATCCGAAATGAACCTATCCGTGACAGTTGTGGACACCAACCGACAGTGGAAGAGCAAATCCGAATACGAAGACCACGTTGGTTTGGACATGTCTGCAGAATGGACACCACCCAACTACCACGCAGTCTTTTGTGGAGAAAACGACCTAGGCAGTGGAAAGTACAGCGGGCGGCACCAAAGAAAACCTTGATCAAGCAAGTTGAGGCAGATCTGAAGACACTACGGTGCAGCATCGTTGAAGCTAAAATTATAGCTGCAAATCGTCAAGAATGGAAGCGTGTCGTTCAGGCAGTTCGTACTCCAGTGGCGCCTACAGCTGTGTGGAGAGGTCGGACCGCTCTTCCAGACACCAGCTAAGGGATAAGTAAGTAAGTAATTAACCACTGTGTGGGATATGAGGTATAAGGGCGACGTAGCGTTTGAGTCCCGTCGAAAAATGGGGGTGGCTAACGATGCCCCATGGATACACACGCTCTGCGGCAAGTGACAGTTAGGCAGGCTCCTGCGAACGTATGAAAGCACAGGTTCACAGCGTTGTAAAATCAAAAAAAATCAAACAAAGTTAATAGGTGCGTGCGAAAGTTCCGGGGCAGTTGGTGGTAGTCCACCGTTTGACGTCGTTTCTTCACCATTTGCTTGCGATATCCCGATATGGTTTTGATGAGTGCTGGTAGCCTGTGACATCTGCTACCCATGTCATGATCGGCGCGGATCTGTGTCGCAGCGCTGCTGTATTTTAGGTATAAAACTAATGTTATGTGCAGTCAGTGAATTTGTGGGTTTTTTCTTTATGATTTAAAATCTACATGATCTGTGAAGGACGTGACCCATGACGTGACTATCAATACTACGTTTGCATAGGGTATTCTCTTTGAAATGCCAGAAGCTCGTGGGTTGACGAGAACTGCAAGTGGAGATGAGACCTTCGAAGTTACATCGTGAGCGCAGCGTTAATCCAATCTTCAGAAAGGCGACCGAAAAGAGCAGGTTGAATCGGGCCCAATGTAAAGTTGGCAGGACATTATGGGGAAGTTAACCAACCATTGCCCGTCAGTTGCAACGGACTGGTAAAAAGGGCAAGATGAGTAGATGGATTTCGAGTGAGCTGAGCGAAGAACACCAGCGTCCACAATGGCGAGCCCACGAATATCTGATCTACAGATGTCTTAACAAGCCGTTTCCCAGATAGAATTTTATTGTTGATGGAAAATGGGTCATGTGCAAGAGCAGAAAGTGGTCGAGGAAGGATCCAGGCTCGGTTGCCCTACTCAAAAAGTGAGCAAGCCATCACTTTACCCATGGAAAAATTCTTTGTCCATTTTTAATCTATAACCTGGGTCAACTACAAGGAATTTTTCCGAAACGAATGCACAGTAAGTAAATATTATTGTACATTCCTTTCTGTAGTAATCAAGGCAAAATTTCAGACAAGGCCGACACGAGCTTAGGTGGTCTGTTCATTCTTTTGACACTGTGAGATAACAAGTACCACCATCTTGTAGTGTAAAAAATTAGCCACTTCTGTTTCGAAGTTCCAACCTATCCTGTTTCACTCTTTGAACCAGTCTTCGATAAAAATTCTCCTTTCCAAGCTTCTACGACTTTACAGTAGCTGAAAAACTTTTGATGAAGAGACCGTGCTCGAAAACAATATGTGCCAATCTTTCGAGTATAAACGTGTCAAATTTTAGGCTTCTAGAAAAATCTTTTGTGTGTCGTGTTGGCAACATCACGCAGATGCCAGCGCTTTTCGATTTGAATGAAACTGTTGACAATGAGCAGAGTTATGGTGTTTCAAAAAATCAGGTGCAACTATCCCGGAAGTTTTGCACGCATCTAGTAGTAATCACGGTTCAGTGTTTGCTTATCAGTATTTGAACTGCACAGATTTTCAGGACCTGGAGGCATTACTCACTCATTTGAGATCGTCATTATTTTTAGCGAAGAGAATTACAAGCAAACAGTGAACAGTGATTTAAACTTCTATTTTATGTTTTTGATTTAATAACGCGAAGAACATGTGCTCTCATGCGTTTGCAAGAACCTGCCTGGCTGTCATTTACCGTTTGCGCAGAGCGTGTGTATCCATGGAGCACCGTTAGCCGCGCTTATTTTTTGGACGGGAGCCAAACGCCTTCCCTCCACGTATAAGACTGTCACCAGTCGGCTGATGCATAACCGTTGAGCAACATTCAGTCGTCTGCTGGTGATATTCGCGCAGAATAGTGTGCGGAACATCATCGCGCATTTTGGTGGAACTCCGGGTGAGTTTTCTCTTCACAGTCGGTACTCGTGGTTGTCTAGACAGAATGAGTTGAATGTGCAGGTTGGAGGAGAGGTTTGATGGGAGTAGAGCGCAGATTCGAGAAAATTGATCCACTTTCAAGCCTTAAAAACGACGTATTGGCGAAACGTCGGCCGATAAAGATGGTAACATAACAATCTCCACGGCAGAAAAGACATTAAAGATATACAACGTATAACGCAATGCCCAATTTCCATGACAAGAGAAGATGCAGATTCTTAGTAGTGAAATTCTCGGGTTCGACCGTCTGCAGGACGTTCCGCTAGAGTTGTCCAAATTTGGACTAAATGTAGAACGCGGGAGCTGCAGTGCGTCACACGTGGAGAAACAAGTTTGTAAGGAATTTCAGCCGCAACACTTTACCCTGAACATGGGCACTGGGAAAAATCTGGGACACTTCTCTATTACTTCAATGATGAACATCGAAATTCGAGGCTTTCTCAAGGTGAACAAATTGACGCTTACCGTACACTCCAAGGCGGTACTGAATTGTGACTACAATGATGTCGCTAGGTATGTAGATATCCGCGAAGCCTTTGTATCCATGGAGCGATGCCGAGCCGACTTCGAAGGCACCGCCGTGCACCCAGAAAAGAATAGGAAAACCTGATGGTGGAGCCTGAATGGAAGAGGGGAATATTCCTGAAAGCAGTTCTCCATGCTCGGCAAATAAAACGACAATAGCACCTCTTTTTTAGGTCTAATAATGTTGAGTGTAAGACAATCTTCGCTTGGCTGCCCAGGAGGCAAGGCGGCCTCCGGAATTATTGGTAGACATGACGCACCGAATTTTGTGCCATCGCGAGTATTATTCCAGGGCACTGGTGGAGTTGGTTTCTAAAACCACGCACCGTTCTTGACATCTCATCGAAAAATTTTGCAAACGGAACTGAAGAAAAAACACCTCGAATCGAAGCTGCCCCACAGGCGGTGAGGCGTACGGTATATTCAAAAACACCTCGGCCAAAGTCCCGTTCTTCGTCGTATGTTCAAATCCTTGGACTTTTCCGGGTTTTAGATGAAGAACTTGGGATGATGCCACTAGCACATAAGAAATGAGGGTCAATAAGGTGATCATCCTAGAGTATAAGGTAAAAGACACTATCCCGGAGACGTCTAGTATAAAGCTGAGAGTTTTAACACCTCAGCAGTTAATAAAGAACTAAACAAACTGGAGGTTGAGTGTGCGAAGAGAGCGTGACAAAATTCAAAATGCACGAACGACCGGCAGGAAACGGGTTCTCCTATCACTTCTTTTCCATGACTACGACACTGTTATTCGAGATTCGGTTCCACGTCTCCGGGATTCGTGTGACTAAATAGCTCTAAAAGACTCCTGACCAGCTTCTCAAGTCTTTCAAATTCTGTAAAAGGAACAGAACACATAATTATGTTACTTTTTATACAAACAGCAGGTTATGTAGTACAATCAGTATATAAAGGAGAAAAAAAAGGATCATTTATGTAGAACAACCTCGAGGAAGTTATAAAGGCTTGGGTGACACAGATATAAAACTGCAAAGCGATAATTCACAAAATGACGTGCAACAAATCAATGCTATTGTAACAAGCGTATTGAAATGCGTATGTAAATTTTTCCAACCAGCAAAATTCATATGAAAGTAGGGTCACATACGATAAAAGTTAGATATTCATCGAGTACATGTTGTAATATTCATCATAGATTACTATAAACTAGTATACGAATTACTCTTGTGCTACTAATAATGCTGGCTACTATTTCTTGAAGATGACGCCCTAAGCTGAGACTACTAGTCCAAAGCCACAATGGTTGCCTAACTGCATAATAATGCCTAGAGTTCCTCCTTAACTTCCTTAGATGACTTCTCTGTTGGTAGTAGCTGCACAATATCGAATCCGTATTCCCGGATTTTGTGCCAGAATGCTGTTGACTCTGGAAATAATCTCGTATTAATTCATCTGTGAACATACAGTCTTTTTTAGAAGGACTAGTATTATTCTGCACCAGGTCCATACAGATCTTCGAATTAACCCTCTCAAAGAATGTGTGGTGGAGTGAGCTCTCTCGAACTTTTTAAGGCGGCTTCTTTGCTTCTAGCGGAACGATGAATGTGGAGCATCAATTCGTTCTCACGAGTATGATATCGAGTCCAAGATAAATTCCAAACACCACTGACAATGCCGAGAAACCTGTTCTCCGGAATTCTAAGTAATTGCGGCCTGGAAGAATTTCTCTCAAGAAACAAAATACTCACAGTTATGCTCATGCAGCACGCCAAGGCATAACCAGTTACAATTTATTACATAAATGTTTTGAAGAACAGTCCATTCCTTTTTTCAAATAAAACTTTGATTATTAAAAAAGATAGGTAGAAACACATATATGGCAGTCAGCGGCTCTATAGCTCAGTCAGTAGGGGCTGGTTTCTCGTATGAAAATAAAAAAGGTGAAAAATCAAGAAGGAAACTGGAAGAGGAAAGCAATTGAGTTAAATACTAGGATCGAATACCGTTGTAAAATCCCTGCTTCATCTGTGGATTCGGTGTTATAAGCAGGTAACGAATGTTTGCATCCGTTCCAACATCTAGCCATACTTCGTGGTCATTCGAAGGAGCACTTAAAACTCGGTCTCATACTGTGGTCGGATGCAAATGTGATCAAATAACTCACCCAATCTTGACAAATTCTATGAAAGACTGTTGGAAGACCTCTGTGATCACTTGTTCCTCAGCATTTGCCTCACCCTCTTGGATATTTTCTACGAAATGCGTCCCTTTTATGTATGGAAATTCGCATCCGTGAGCTGGGCCTGAAATTTAATTTTGTATGGTGTATTTACTTCAAAAACTACTAGTCACAGCACTATGAAATAGAAAATAAAACAGTCACAAAGAAAACAAAGGATAATAAATTTATAGGTCACCAAAAATGATATTCCGAATAGGGTTGAAATTCGCCATTTTTACTAGATCTTTCAGAATAATAGACTGCAGGAGATTCTAGCGGTTTAGATCTATGCGCCACGCCACACTGCATTATTGATTGAGTATGAGCGCGGTGGTACCAGTGAGATGCGCGGATACGCAGACAAACAGAGTGCCAAGACGCAAGTAATGCGGCACCTGCGAGCGGGTCCAAATCTACCGACACAATTCTCCTCAAAATTTACCTCTCAATTTCTTTGGAACATCTTTGTTCCATGTGGCATCGTTGTAGTGCTCAAGAGAGTAGGCGTATATGTCCCATCCAGCATCACGACGAGCCAGGAGACCATCCAGAGTTGGTACGACGAATAGCAAATCGCTAAGAAACTAGAAATAAGAGTACTTTCAACAGAAAAATTCATGCCTCTCGATTTCAAACATATTGAGATCAAGTTTACCTCCGTGTATCGGTTGATGTAGAACTCAAACTCCTTCACCTCCCCTCTATCAACGTAATAGCCAATGATTTCTTTCAGTACTTCTTCCAAATGGTCACCAGTGTAGACTTTTTGAACAATTTTCTAGAAACTGTGTAGGCATTTTTACTAGCAATACATCAATTGCACAAAATCCTTGAATGATACCAGATTTACCTTCAACTCAGTAATCAGCCTGTCCCTGTTCCAGTTGGGGTAGTCTGCTGGATCTATGCCAAATTTGTGCATGAACGGTGCGACTCTCTTTATCGCTGAAACAACGCAAGATCTCCATCTCCGCATCTCAAGTTCTTGGAAATTCTTCGGAAGTAGGCGTTTACAGGGCTAATATTGGGATATTTCTCGGAGTTATACCCCAGAGCGTATTCACTCTGACTCAAATCGGGTGGAGAAAGTATCCACACATTCCAAAAAAAGTTTCTGGATGCTTCACTCCACTAGTACCTATCGGTTCATTGTTCTCACATATTTGTAGAGTAGACTAACTGAATAGAGCAGCTTCCTTGTTTGTTAGTCCAATGAGTGAAACTTTTGGTGGAGAAGCGGCAGTCATCTCGTCTGGATGCTGAAGGAACTCTCCGTCGATCACCGCAGCCCATTTCAGGAACCTGATACCATCCACGGTGGAACCATAAAGAGTCAATATTTAGGTGATACATCGTCTTTTAGGATCAACCAGAGGTACTTACCACTTTCTCGATGCCTTTGTAGATTTCATCCACAGATTTTTGCTTCATGCAGTCTTTGATGTTTCCAGAGCACCCTAGTACCTATTAAACAATGCATTTTAGAAACTTGAAAGGAAATGTATTATTGAATTGAACTGTCACAATCCAGGCATGCGAAAAAATATAAAAACGCGAATAATAACCAGCCAGCTTCCAGAAAGCCTTGGGAATGTATTATAGATGATGTAAAGAACTACAGTTGCACCTGAGCAAGTTCCAATGAATAGTTTGCCACAGCTGCTCCTTGTGCAAACGATGCCCAGGCAGATCCAGACATTTCAATGGATCGAGGGATGTAGTCTAAATAGAAAGCAACTTCAAAGAAATTTAATGGAGTTTCCGAGAAGGACATGAAAAATCGACTTCAGAAATTACATACTGTGGGCTCGGTTTCTATGTACAAACAATAGCAAGAAATATGGAAAATATACTGGATGAAAACCTAATCAAAGGCCAGGGGCGTTCAAAAATGTAGGAATGATTTTTCATCACTGTATTGTTCCCGCATCTCCAAGATAGTGTTATTTCGAAGCCTGGGAGTCCGAAATCTAGGAACTTGGGGGACGAGATCCGAAATGCCACTCTTTCTTGACCTAGAGGAGAAAATCAAAGCATTTTTTGAGTGGTACTAGACTTTTCTCAGGTTTATCAAAAACCACTATTTTTCACGAAGAAACCATCATGAAGAAACGTGCAGTTAGATTTGGGAAGAAAATGGGAAAAATTCATTTAGCTCACCTCTGGTAACTGGACTAAGGATCAGCTGACCCACGGCTGCTGAACCTGCGCTGTGCCCCCAAACCGTAATGCGCGATGGATCTCCGCCAAAGCTTTCGGCATTTGTGTGTATGAACTAAAAAATCAGGAACCGTTACATTTCAAAGAGATGAAGCTTCCTGGAGCTGTTGATAATACCTTGAGGGCCTCCGCCATGTCAAAGAGTCCCAAGTTTCCGGGCATGCGAGAATCACCAGTGGAGAAGAACCCTTAAATCATGGCCATTGCATATCTAATGGGTATTCCACTCAGATCAATGGATATGTCGGTCTCCATAAATTCCAAAAAAATGAAAAGTGAGATTTTCACGAGGTTGAATGAGGTATAAAATGAAAATAGAGAGGAGATCTCATTTTCAAGCAGAATCCCTGGTTAGCTAAGCATGAGGTTCGCTCAAAAATGAGTTTTTTTCATTAATTTCACCGGAAGCTTAAATTTCTGCATCAAAAGACTAACATAAGGAGTAATCTCATTCTTCATTGGTCGCATTGATCGTTGAGATTACCCAAGGTAAATGTGTTAAAACTACACAAAATCACCCATCGTTAGCAGGGGCGTCAATACAAGGACTAGAAGATCTACTCCTCCATGTGGAGAACCCGAGTCCCTTCGAGGTGCAAAATCTGTCTTTTTTATTTTATTGCAGCGAAAATTCCAGATTGTCACAACCCTGGAGCAACTGAGTTAGGCTTACCGTAAACTCCTAGACGATACTGTATCGTAACAACAATAATGTCACGAGGTATGTATATATCAGCCATTCCTTTATATCCATAAGCCACAGCTGAACCGAATTCATAGCCGCCACCATGTACCCAGAAAAGAATGGGAAATCCTGGTGAAGGTACCTGAAGTAGGGAGATTTCCCAAAGGACTATCTCATTCAGAATACAATTTCATTTCCGGCACCTCTTTTTTAGGTCGAATGATGTTGAGAGTGAGGCAATCCTCGCTCGGTTGCTCTGGCGGAACAACGGCGTCCGGCGTCACTGGATAGCAAGACGGACCGAATTTCGTGCAATCCCGGATGTCCTTCCATGGTTTCGGTGGAGTCGGCTTCTGGAAACAATGGAGTTTCTCTGCTCTCCTGTCGCGTTACTTCGCCGTGGAAAAAGCAAAAATCACCTCAAATCTGAGCTCACCTACTGGAGCTGAAGCGTAGGGTATGTTGAGAAACACCTCCGCATAGACTCCCTTCTTTGTCTCATAGTCAAATCCTAAGATTCTCCCAGGTGTGAGGTGGAGAATCTGAGCAGATGAAGCAAGAAATAGGCACGAAACCACAACCAGTCGAGGGATCATCCTAAAAATAGCGTATTTTGTCACAAAAGAACATTACATTTACAGTTAATAGCGAATAAGAATATAGTAGACGTGCAGTAGACTTGGAACACCCGATTTCGGATGGGTCGAATATTTGGATGATCGAGAAAAACAGTGCAGTACTCGAGGAAGTGTAACAAGAGCTGTTTAGCTTTCTGGTGCCGCATGCATGAATCACATTACCCAGGGTAAACGTGCCAACACCACCCAAACTCACTCATCATTAATATCGGTGTCAAGACGTTTACCCTGGATAATTTCCGCTGATGCACCGGCGCCCTCGTTCTGAATGTTCGAATCAATCGGTTCTCAGGTAATTAATCCAGTTGACTGAATCATTCGGTTCTTATTCTACTCTGAGTACAATTCCTGTGTAAGTGATAGCAAAAGAGCACGCTGGTGATTGGAAACAGTGGGAAAATCAACCAGCAATGTCATAAACAAGGGTAAGTTTACACCGAAACAGACAAAAAGAGCCAAAAATAGGCAGCAGAGACCACTTACATGCAGCGATAATAGAAACGACGCTCAATCTTAGCTTTCCTGGTCGCAAGTCATGACCGATTGGAGTCAATGACGACGAAGTTCGAGCATTAGGTAGACATGGTGGTAGTTGAAACGACTGATGTTGGATGAGGAGCATGCATCTATCAAACAGACACTGATAATAGATGATCACTCAAGTTTGATGTTTGGTTCCTTTGCTCTTTGCTGATTTTATTCTTCAAGCCTGTGCTCATTCACATATTGTGTTTTCCCGGAATGTTTTACATAAAAGTCACCCAAATGCATCACTGTTTAAATCCGTTCGAAGCTTCGAGAAAGAAAATTCGTAGTAGAGCGGTAATTTTCCTAGGAACACATGCCCTAAATTTGACCTAAATCTAGCAGCCTCTAACACTACCTTGTTCCAACACAGAAGTACCGAATTTACCACAAGCTTCATTAAAAAGCGCCGAGAAGGCATCCGATAGATTCACTGATAGTGGATCGAAGTTCTTTCGAAAATGAATTCCGGAATTGGCAAATATTTCTTCGATGTGAGAAAAAGCCGAATTTTATACAACTTATTTGCATGAACTTGACGACAAGGTGCACCCTTTGTCAAGCGCAGCGATCAGATATCAAAGAGGCAAGCAAACACATCAATCTTAATCACGAGCGAATGAAAGAGCAGAAATTGAGGGCATAACTCTAGGGTGGGAAGCATATTCCCTACTTCTGCTCCCTTTGTTGGATCACGGTCCATGACAGATGCTGCTACATCGTTCCGAAAGTTCGCGAAAGAAGAAGCGTGTTGCAATCCACTGCTTTACAACTTTTTTCTAAAAGAAAGCTGCTTGTGTTTCTCGGGAACATTGCGTTGCGCGAGTTATATTTGATCTAAGGGTGGGGGCACAACGCCTTCATAGGTTTCAGGATATCTTTTGCAACGCTTCCACTCTCACTTAAAAAGGGCTTTCTGTTCATGTGTAACATCAAAGGTGCAATGTGGAGCAGAAACATAATCACTACGAGGGTCGGACATCAGAAAGGTGGAAATAGCGCAAAGGAAGATGGAGAGAAAGATTCTGAGGCTGACTATACTGGGCCGGCGGAGTGGTTAGAGGACGAGAAAACAAACTAAGCTGGACGACCGGCTAAAAAAAAGCTACGAAAAAGCAATTCTTCTAGCCTGACAAGACTACAGGAGTAGATGATGATGGATGGGCGCGAATGACAACGGCTTCTTCCTGGCGCTCCTCCTAAATGAAGAGCCTCGAGGGGACCGGAGGATTGTGATTCGTTCAAAGAGAGGCAAAGCAAATCACGATTTTCAACTTTCTAACAATTTCTTACTTCCACTCAAAATGTTCTGAGTTTGCATAATCTTTTCCTAACCTTTAATTGTTTACTGGATACCGTACGAACACTTGAACCAAAGAAGACGAGGTCACCCTTATACTCGATGGCATGATGAACTGCTAGCCGAAACGAAAGCTAGCCAATGAAGGGTTGAATACAGGAGTCCACACTGTTTACGGAACGAAGAAATGCTCAAAATGTACTCTGTGCTCTGTAAACTATAAACCGAGGGTTTGGAAATCCCTACCAAGCAAAGTGCACGACGTTGGATATGTATGTTGAACTGTATTATAGGCCTGAAGAAGGTGGTGGAGCAACGAAAGCTAGCCAATGAAGGATTGAATACAGGAGTCCACACTGTTTACGGAACGAAGAAATGCTTAAACAGTGCTCTGTAAACTATAAATTGTGGGTCTGGATCAGGGCTGTGCGTTACTAACGTAACGAATTAACGCATTAACGCGTAACGGCCATTTTCGGCCCAACGTAACGAATTAACGATTTAACGAAAAACCCCAAAAATCCGTTAAAATCCATTTCGTTAATGGACAAAATAATAGCTGAAATGCGCACTTTTCCCGTCCTTACTTCCATCTACATGACCATCTAGTGTTATAGAGCAGACTATGCTTGTATTCATAATGATTCTATTTGAACTAAGGTGCTCGCAGAAAATGCTCATATGGTTGGCCTAAATTTTCCTCTTGCAATGCAGGTGCAGAGAAATTCCGTAATACAATACCGGCCGTAATTATTGTCCCAAAATCCGTTTCCGACGGATTAATCCGTCAAAAACCGTCAGAATCGTTCGGAATGGACTAAAATGACAGTTCTTATCACCATTCGAAAGCCCTCAAGCTTGTGAGTCTGAATATCTACACCAAAATTTTGTTTGACATCGAACTAACGAGAACAAAATGGTCCCCGGCTAATTACATTACCTGCGGGCAAATCGAGTGTAGATGAACCAAAATTCCACTCGGGCTTGGAATTCTTGCGAATAAACGTTATATTTGCATTCTCCACTTCACTGCGATCACTTTAATACACCATTTGGGTATGATCGGTGCTGGTGAAGCGGACCTCAATTTTTTTTCATTTTTTCGAAAATACAAAGTTTGGACCGCTATAAAAACGGAAAGCAAGTGGCCTATTGCAAATCAAGCATAGATCATGAAGAGAAAGTTGTTTGAATGCTTGTTGAACACTGAAAATGCCACTGGCCTAGGTTCTTCACAAGTTACAAGCCTCTGAATACCACTTGCCGTGCAAAAAAAAATTTTTTTTTCCTTTTTTCCATACTCATCAGAGCGACTTTTCTGCCAGGTAATTTACTAGCTTATGAACCAAATACTGCAGCACAATTGACTCTGGCGATCGTTCTAGGCTGTTCTGCAGAAAATCGTTTGAGGCCTCTTTTATTTGGATGTGAAAATGTACCAAACCTACAAAATGATCGCATTTTTTCTTCACCAATTTACGGTTGAACAGTAGTTTTCATGCAGATATTCAGACTCGCAGTCTTGTGAGCTTTCGAATGGTGATATGAACTGTCATTTTAGTCCATTCCGAACGATTCTGACGGTTTTTGACGGGTTAATCCGTCGGAAACGGTTTTTGGGACAATAATTACGGCCGGTATTGTATGTCTTTTTTTCTCTCTTTCTTCTTCCTTTGTTCATGTAAGGAGTGCAATACGGTCACGATTGATCTCTCGGATGAGCTGTCATGAGGGTTTGGAAATATGAAGCCTATGAGGATGGTTGAGAACTATTATAGTTATGGTGACAATCGCCGATCCTCAATACAAAGACGCGCATTTTACGAGGAACCGAAGAAAACCCAGTAAATCAGGTCGAATGGATCATCATTTCACTTCGAACAGTACAGTAAAGCCCCGTTTATGAGAAGTCCAAACAAGAAGATCCCGAGCTTTTTTCAATTCGGAGAGCTTCGATGAATTTCCAACTAAGCAAAAATATGAACCGGTACCGTGCACAAATCCTTTCTTCTACATTAACCCTTTCGAAAGTTGGAGGAGCGATATTAATACCTCTGAATTCTCGAGCATCAATATGTTGGCATATAAAAAGTTTTCACACCACCAACTTCCGCTGAAGGCGAGCGTCTGTTGTCGACAGTCAGCTTGACTGTATAAGTTCTATGAACCAACTTCACTTCAGAGAACTTGGAAAAACAGCTTTTTTGCATCATAACATACCTATATCAGGGTCCTGAGAGTAGACTCACGTACGTTTTCCCCAGCATTGCAGCTTCCGCGTTTAGAAGTATTTTAGAGTTTCTCACTCTTTCGTGATCTTCAAAGTTCTCGTCTGTTATTACAGCCGAGGATTTTACGGTGGTGACGGTAAAGCAAAGCAATCCAACTCGTAACCTGAGGCATCTCTGCCATTTTTCTTTTTTCCACCCGTCTGAGTATTGCCTAAGTTCTTGGTTCGCAATGCAAAGAAATCATTTCCAAACCAAACCGAAGCCCAGGCTCAAGGAACAAAGAACACGGAGTTCATTTCCAAATGTTTTGCCTACTTGGTGCCTACAAACTTAGGAATAAAAGATGTCGTCATTTGCTTCATTTATTTTCGTTGAAATTGCTGCTTACTTGTTTTGAATATTAGTCATAGAACTCGAGAGCTTGCTACAACTAATGGAAATTATCAAAATGTCCATAAATTCTTCTTCTAACGATTTAACGGATTAACGGATTAACGCATTAACGCGTAACGGCCATTTTTGGCCTAACTCAACGAATTAACGGATTAACGAAAATTGAAATTTTCCTAACGCACAGCCCTGGTCTGGATATTCCTACCGAGCAAAGTGCACGACGTTAACCTCAGTGTTCGAAACGAGACATCTATGTTTGGAAGCATTGCCATGGTGGTGCCGTGAGTACATATTAAATTCATTCTAAGTATAAAAAAACCAATACAGCTATAGGCCCACAGTCAATCAACGTGAGCAGCGGTTAATATTCTGATACATAATGGATGCGTGGTTGCATTGGACGTGAAGTTGCATTTCACACAGTTGGAACACCTCCTCCCTAGTGCAAATGCAGTGAACCTGGAGCGCTATAGAACAGTTGTACTAACGACAACGTAATCAATCACCAGCCGACTGCCCTCAGCTGTGCAGGTTATTTACTGAAGCGTGAAAAGTGGGATGCTAACATTGCGGTGTTTTCTCTACAAAAATTTGGCGGTATTTCTTCGAATTAGTAGCAAATGTACTGTGTTGGCGTCATATAGGTGTACGAATAAATAAATAAACGAATAAATAAATAAATAAATAAGTAAATAAATAACTAAATAAATTATTGCTTTTGATAGCCTCAGAGTTCTTCACAGACTCACAGCAACTTGATCGAATGAGCGGTAAAACGTAACAACCGAAGAGAAATAAATGACAGAAATTTACTATGAAGAAAACGAACAGAAATCTAATGGCGATAATGGGAAATGCAAAAACGAATCCTTGATTGGCTGATGATGACCATGAAAGGCCGAGGGCTGCTCGTTCGTGGGGGAGGGGTAGAGATCAGGAAAATGGAACGAATCCAGGATTACCACCGCTATACAGGGCTGGGATTCATGAAGCGCTAACCACGCAAACCAACGATGGTTAGCATGGATGGTCCTGCACAGACTACGCAGCGAGAGGAGACCCAGACATGGTTTGCTAGCCTGGGTTTCCTTAGTTATGCGTTCATGAATCCTAGCCCAGATTTTTATACCGGAGTCTTCCCCGCTCAAATTCACGCCCTCTTCTCTCCTAGCTCCATCTTTTCTGTTTCTTTTTCTACGCATTCTTTGACCTGCCCACTCGCTAGCGTACAAAATAAACAAAAAAAAGGACAGCAGCTTGTAATCGCCGAGTTATTAAAAATTAAAGGTTATCTGTGCTTGCGAAACTACTAACTTTAAGAAATTTGTATTTATGGAACTATGTATCAAGATGCAGTGGAGATATTTTTCTTCCGACGACTTCCAGTGAATCCGAAGATAATCGAAATATCCAAAGATTAAACAAGGCACCCAGTCATCTGCTCTAGTGGTCAGTTAGCAGTCACTCCAGTCGTCACCTCACTAGAGTGACATCAAACTGGCTCTGAAGAAGGCAATTCGCCGAAACGAAAGCCAAAATAAACTGATTACCGACCTGGTGTACAGCTCACAAAAGTAGCCAGAACACTATACGGATATGCCGGGGTTTGTCGAAAGTCGGACTTTTTAATCCAAAGATAGTTATTCATAATAGATTGCTCACTGTTACTGACACTAATCGCTTCCAAAAACATATGAAAATCAATGAAACGTCCAAGAAAGCGGGAAAAGAACATCATGTTAGGATTCGTGGATGCCAGTTGGCAGGCTCATGAAAAGCCATCGATCTCACCAACTTTTTCAGAAGAAAAAAGATTTTGAGGGATTAGGGCTCGTACACTTTGACGGAAAATCTGCAGAAAAAATCTCAAACAAATGCATAAAAAACTGAGTATCCAAAACCACACCCATAAAAATAATAGAAATAAAGCTACGAACAAAGACTATGCAGCAATATTGATGAGGTAGTGGTACAGCGCTAGAAACAACGTGACACGTTTACGAGAACGATTATCAGCCACGACTATTGCTTTTACATCGGAAAATGTTTGATTTCACACGTGATTATTTGCACTTTTCCAGTCAAAATCCATAACAGTACTGTGAAAAACAGCCAGGTGCCCGACTGAACAACTGTTGCTGATGCATGGCCTGCAAGTACAACTCATATCGCAATGAGCGATGTGAATTGTGGGAATAAGTCGTTGAAGGATGGATTGTATTGTCTGAAACTGTAACTGGCCATTATGTGACCGGTTCAACCCCGGTTCGTGGGTCCAGAAACAAATTTCCAAGAAGATTTTCCTACAGATCGGCCACCAATGAGCCGGCATGATAGTATATAATGTATTAAATCAGGTAAAAGTTTTACACAAGGCTTATTCCGGCTAATATCGCCTCCAGTTGCCTTCTCCAGACTCTGGAATGGTTGATCCTAGAAGCCATCTTCAGTACGGTTAAGAAAACCATGTACTACGAGGTTTTATTCTTTGCATCTATGTATTAACATGCACTATATGCCAATACCAAATCATGAACACTGAACCATCGACAGTGGGTAGAGGGTTACTCTAGGTCCGGATCAGGGATGAGCGGAAGTCAAACTTAAAATTTCGGAAGTCGGAACTCGGAAGTCGGAAGTGCCAAAAATCACCGGAATATCGGAAGTACCGGAAGTCGGAAGTCGGAAGTACAGAGGGTACAAGTACACACATGTGTATGAATGTGTATGCATGTGTATGCACAGAGGTGTATGCAGCTGTTAACTTACAGGAGTTCTTCTGAAATGTTTTTTTTCTAATAATGTTGGGAAGTTTTGGAATTAAGTAATTGAGACAATGAAAAATAATTTAAAAAATATGTTCCTTCCTCCCCGATAGATTTTAAAAAATGAGGACATGACCGGGATCATTGCAGTCCCCAGCTAGGTACTAAACAGGAAACGTGTGTAGTTAAATTGTTAGTGATGGTGAATAGAAACGGCCAATTTACATATTCTCACCCACTTCTTCAGCAATTTGTCGAAAGCCGCAGAGGACAGTTACGGAGGTTTCTTCATTTACAGTTACAGAGGTAAATAGCTCAATCGCTGATACCGCTGTTCGACTTCCTTACACTGACTTTTGCAAGCTTTTTTTGAATGTCGAACTTACTCAACACATTCGCGACCTTACGCTCTGGCATGGTGCGCCCTGTGGAACACGGGCGGTTCCTCGAGCGCGCATTTGTGCTCGACCGGTTGAGCACACGGTCCCACACGTCGCACCATGTGTGCCAACCGGTTGAGCACATTGTCGCAAATGTGTGAATGGTCTTTAGAAAGACACTAGCAGTAGAACAGAAGCTAACAGCACTATGTACGCTTCCATTTTTAAGACTTCTTAAAAACCATTGTAAAAATTCCTTTCTAGGATTGCAGTCACGCTTTGATTGTTTACCGTATATTGTGGTACCGTGTATGAGAACAACATTCGAGGAAAAATAGACAGATAGGTACCTAAGAAAACACTTTCTTTTTTACAACTGCTGTGCAGGGCACGTAGCAACGGTTTCTTGCTCAAAAACTGCGCAGAAGTCAGTGGCAATCAGTTGTGGACGCATTATTTGGTAGCCAGGGAGAGGTATGTAGGTTGAATAGCTAGAGTTTCCGTCATTCTGCAGATCTACTCGGCAAAATTTCAAAAACAAGACGGAGTGCTAACATCAGACGATTAAATTTAAATATATAAAATTGATGATGAAAGCAAAGAATTCAAGTTGACCAGCAGCGAAGTATTAGGTGTGTGTAAACGTTCCGGGGCAGTTGGTGGTAACTAGCTGTTTAACATAGTTTTGTTTCATACTGATGCATTATTCTGCAATCCTTTCCATGTGCGCTGGTAGCCTGGAACATCTACTACCCTTATCACTTTTGGCTTTGATCTACGTCACAGCGTCGCTGCGTTTCGGGTATAAAAGCAATGCTATGTGCAATCAGCACTTTCGCGAAATTTTGCTTTATGAATTCAAATTCGACCGATTCGCAGGGAAGGCGACTCTCGCAATGAAGATTATGTTTGTGTAGGGTATCCTCTCCGAAATGGGAACAGTTCGTAGGTGTTTACAATTTCTGAGCGGAGATGAGAGCTTGCAAAATGCCCCACAAGTTTATCAGCAATTTGACCTGCACAAAGGCTCCCGAAAAGGGTGGGTTGAATCAGATCCAGTGGAAAGTGTGCAGGACTCTGCGACAAAAATAGCCACTCATGTCACGTGACTTGGAGGGAATTAGTATGAAAGGAAATATGAGGAGATGGATTTTGTGTGAGACCGCCATCTCTGCTGCGGTATAGCACACACTAACGTGTTACAGTGTCAACCGTCTAAAAGGATGACCAATTGGTCCCCGAAGTTCTAACTCGGCATGTATACTCTCAAGACCAACCTCCAGAAGAACGTCTTTTCTTTAAGCCTCTACGACTTTACATCCGCTGTAAAACATCTCGTGAACAGACCCTAATCAAAAACGACGTATGCTGCTCTTTCGAGTATGAACCTGTCAAATTTTGTGCCTCTGGAAAAAATTGTTAGCGCACCTTGTTGACAACATTACGGAGATGCCAATGCTTTTTGATTCGGATCAAATGGTTGACTTTGAGTTGAGTTATGGCGCGTCAAAGAAATTAGGTGCAACTGCCCCAGAACTTTTGCACGGACCTAATATGTATTTTGGGAAAATTTTTAGCACCTCCCTCCACCCTCTTCGCTTCCCCTCCACCTGTGTCTGCCACTGGTAGCAGCTCATGCGGGAAAAATGCAAGTTGTTCAATGTCCATCTAAAACTTCCGAAAACTTCCGGCTTTTTTCGCATTTTTCGGAAGTCGGAAGTCGGAAGTCGGAAGCCCGAAAAACACCGGAATATCGGAAGTTTCGGAAGTCGGAAGTCGGAATTCCGCTCATCCCTGGTCCGGATGCATCATTGAGATTACCCAGGGTAGCCGTGTTGACGCCCATGTCAAGGCTGGGTAAATCTTTGTGGTGTTAACACGTTTACCCTAGGTAATCCCAATGATGCACACGGGCTCTGAACCCTCTAAAGTGCGTAAACTCAGCATCTATTAAAGTCGAGACACCAACAAAGCCCTCATGCCTTTCTGAGATTATCCAAGGTAAACATGTTAACACCACGCAAAATTACCTATCTCTAACACGGGATCCAACACGCTTACCCTGGGTAAACTTTGCATCTAGGCCCAAATCATCTATCACGTGAACAGCTTTGATAAGAGTTTTCTATTGGATTATCGCAGAAGATGCAAAAATGCTTCATATCTAGATAAGGTAGCAAGACCCCAAAAAAACCATTGGGACACGCTTTAGTAGTGGTGCTTATTTTCGACATACTTGAGGTTCACAGGACAAAATGAGGATAAAAGTGTGCAGGTGAGAAAAAAAAACAACAAATTTGAAGCAGCTATCAGAAGGTAATTGTGGAACGTTGCATTATTATGCTTGTACTTATTTTATATTTCATTCGTCATTTGCATCTGTGAATATAAAGGTCACACCTTTGTTACTGAAGAAGTACAAATAACTTTTTTCCGAGTGAAAGTAGCGAGAGGCGCAGAAAATGTAGGAAGAGCAGGTCGGTTCTAGCTGGAAAAAATGGAAGGGAGAAAAATAACAAGAAAAAGAATTAAAAGAGTTTCCAGCAAGTCTGCCACATAATGTGAGGCAAGAAAAAATGTAGTACGATTCATAAAACATTCAGAGGCAGCTGTAACGCTTGAGTTGATCCAGTACCAAGCACATTAGAGGACAAAAATCTGTATTTCAACGCGGGATCCAGAACTACTAGAGCAAGTTGCCACCACGCCTGCGTCTCACAACAACTTGCAGGCAACTCTCCAGCAAGCAAATCGCTGTCGACAAGTTTTTCGTCATCATGCCATCGAGAAATATGTTGTCAGCGACCTTTTCCCCCAATTACTTGTCTGCAAGGAAGAGCCGAAACAGGCTGTCGTCTAGATACTTCCAATGACAACTTGTCAACAAGCTTTCAGTTGCAAGTATTACTTGACAAGTTGCTGACAGCCTTTTCACTCAACAACCTGTTAACAAGGAAGAGTCAAATAAGAAATTAGATCCTGTCCCCCTTGTGATATACCATGCGACCATTGAGGAGGCCGAGACAGTAGCATGTATGATTATAAAATAATACATAATAATAAATAATATAAATGATGAATTATAATAAAATAAAAACAAAATAACAAGTAAAAAATAAAAACTTATGACACAAAGATGGGGAATCGGTCATTGCTGTCAGTAAGTTGTCGCTGAGAAAAGCTGGCAGCAAGTAGTTGCCGATCTTTGAAGCCGACATCTTGCTGGCAACGAAAGGTGTAACGCCACTTCGACAAGCTGTAACGACATGTCCAGGTGATTGTTGGCGAGAACAAGCGAAAACAAGTTGAGGACGAAATTCAGGACCGACTAGTTATTGGCAAGAAAGGGTGAGAACAACTTGTCAGCAAGTTTTGGAACAAACAACTTGCCAGTAAGATGAGGCGGACACAAGTTGTTAGTAAGCTTTGATGCGATGGGTATCTTGCTCCTTGTCAGAAAGTTGTTCCAGTGGTTCAGAGGAGATTCTCCTAGCTAGCAACAGCTGTGGCGTAAAAACAGTGAAATATCTCGTCCGCTCCGGGAACGCGTAAGTCGTGGATTATTGGGTAGATCATGTCTTTCGAGAATTTTCATGAGTTCACAGATGTATTGTTGTTGCACATACATAAGTTTACTTTTTCAATTTACTAGACAATTAGCGTACCTTCAAAATGCAAACAATAAACAAATTATGACTGAAATCTACTGCTGGATAGAGAAACACGAGCAGAAATATGGAGAGAAACCGCCTCGAAAAGAACTTCTGGGGTTTCTACGAGAGAAACTTCGGAATTTTATAGCTTGTGAGAGAAAGATCGTGGACGAATCAATGATTAATAGCAACTGGTTCCAGACCAGGCTATTTGGTAGGGGTTTTTTCGGACTCCTCGTCTGTGACTCGACCTGTGTTCGGTCGCTCTCTGCACTATCGACGAATTGATTGTGAACACTTTTTTCGTCATTGCCGTTAGAACACCATCCAGTAATAAATTCCATGGCTACCAGTTTTGAGCGGGAAAGTCACCGTCCAGTTTTGGTCGAAAATCGAGGGTACAAATTGAGAAGTTTTCACGTACAATCTCAGGATGTTGTTTTTAACAATATCAAACAACATGTTCTGAAATAAACTTCATGACAGGACATCTGGCTTGCCGGTAGACCCAAAAAAAGTCTACAAGAATTAAAAAAAACGTTTCCATCTTAAAAACAGAAATGCAATTTTGAAAACTAGTAGCGGCACAGGAGAAAAAAAAACTCAGACAAGAGTAGGAGGACACATGCCGTAGCGACAAACACACACACAACGCCAACTGTCTAGAAGGGAAAGTTATCAGGTCAACTGATAATCGCTGATGATTACAATGACCTGCTGCAAATAATGCAGAGAGCAGAATGGGAAAATACATGATACTATTCTATCCATCTCATAGATACATGGATTCAAATCTTCGACTCTTCGAAAGACTCAAAGCTCGTTCCAGGAACATGTAGTGAAAACAATTCGCCAAAGACCTTGAATTAATGGGTATTTCGAGAGAAATAGAGGTACACAACGCTATCGCAAAGCTGTGGCGAAATCTCTAAACGTTCCCGAAAAGATTCTTAGTTCCCAGCTCATTTACACTGGACTAGGTACTGGACCAGGGTAAGTGATACTTTGAGTACCACAGCATGTACTTGGAAGGTTTCAATCATTTCACGCAGAACTCGGAGAACTCGTAGAACTTCGTTACCCTACATCACAACAGTGTTGAGGTTTTTAGAGGTGAATGTGTTCGGTATTCTTCGACTTCCTAACTGTAAAAAATTGGAGGCCAACCGCTCGAAATTGTGGTATTTTCCCCGCAAATGATACCACCATAAACAAAGAAATTCACCAGGACATCTGCATTTGAGATCATTTATTGGCTTCAGGGCTAGGATTAATGAACGCAAAACCAAGAGAAACCAGGTTAGCAAACCAACATTAACTTCTTGCGTTTCTCAACATTACGTTGTCTATGATATAACCAAACAAGCCTGCCATCTTTGGTTTGCATGGTTAGCTTTTCATGAATCCCAGCCCAGATATAATTAGCTATGCCAGCCGGCCACATCCGTGCAAAGGTACACTTCTTGATTTAACCTTCGAACGTGGGTAACTGGGTAACTGCACTGAAATCGAGGTTGACAATCGATTCTTCCAACGCTCCTATTTCCAGATTATGACTTTTATGTCGAGTAACCGCCCAATAGTCAAGGCTTGACACCATCGGAGTGCATCCATGGACCAATCATTCTTTTAGAGGAGCAAAAGCTAAAAAAAATTTTCATGAGTCGCCATTTCCACTAACAGTGAAAGAGTCCCCCCAAAGAGGTCATTTGTTGCTCATGCGGGAGGAGACAAAATTTCACCGACTAAAGAAAATAGTACCTTCCGGATTGAGACGTCGAACTTTCGCCTCAGAAAAAATCTGTTTGGTGCTGAAACTGGCTTTTACATGTCCGCATTAAATTGTTTTTAAAGTGCATATAACGTCTGCTTGAGAGCAATCAGTCTCCTCAAAACAAAAAGCTCTTCCGTGAATCCGTGAATAAATCTGAATAAATATTCATGGAACTCTTCCAGATGCTTCATCCTGAGATTGATAGTCTGCAGAATTGATCTCTGACCTTGTCGATGTTACACAGCAGTAGTGAGGCTGTACCGCTTTCGTGGACCAGCTGGACGCTGGCAGACTGGCAGTCGATTGAGCTGGTCAGTCCCTCAAATTTTCAGACGATTCCTCATTCTGTTCCTGATCGTAACCGACCATCTTACTCAGATTTATTGTCTTCTCTTCTGGATTGAGATTGTGTGAAATGCAACTTTTTCTAGTGACCTTAGCGTTCTATAATGTTTTTTTTTTTCAAGGAACAGTCTTTTTCTGCAGTGGTAATGGCTTCCTTTGAGTTAGCAGTCCTTGTCTGTCTTGCTGTCGCAGTATCAACTCTCGACAATGGATTAGCCAGGTAACAGCTTCCCTTATAAGAGTATACGGTCTACCCATTTTACAGTGCACCATTATCTCAATCATAAGCTCCGCCCACACAGAACTCCGCCCATGGGATGGATGTCGTGGGCAACTTTCTACTGCCAAATTGACTGTGATACATATCCAAACCACTGTATCAATGAGAAACTCTATCGAGACATGGCAGACAGGCTTGGTCTGTAGCTGGCGATCAATTATCGATTTGTCGTTCTACAGTCATCATCGTTGAATTTTAGCTGAAGACGGCTTCTTGGAAGCCGGTTACAATCGAGTGCATATTGACGACTGTTGGATGGAGAGGTCTAGGGACAAGCATGGACGACTTGTTGCTGATCTCAAGCGTTTTCCTAGTGGAATTAAGGAGCTGGCGAAATATGTAAGGTGTTTCTATGTTGCATTGTAAGTACTTTATTCAATGCAACGCATAAACAAACTCATGGACTTTGACGTGAATTCAAAATTGATTCGCTTTCTTCAATTCCATCCCATTTTCCCAAAATTTCCAAAAATTAGTGAAATTTGAGGTGTGCTCAGGGTCTCAAAAAACTTCGCAAGAAAGGTCGAGACAGAGAAGATTCATATCAGAAGTCAGATGAGATGTAAGCAAATTTCCCTTGTCCTTATTTCACGACTATTTCCTCCAAGTTTTCTCCGCTTCCCGAACTTCAAAGGAAAATTCTCGTCTCTCATTGAGATCCAAGGATAATGGAAAGTATAAAGTCGCACCAACGTCCTTTTTCTACGCCTCCCGCTCCACCTTTACCTGCATAGAGAGGGCGTCGATGGCGGTGGCCCTTCTGCGGCCTCGAAAAGCACGCGTCGCGACCGCGCCGCTCAAGCAAGAATCCCCCCAGGACAACAAGTTATGGGGTGTTCTTGATAGTTATGATAGTTAGTTCTCTTATTAGTTAATGTGATGAACAACTACTGGAAAAATCCAGAATCGCCACTGCGGCGACAATTCCATCGTGAGCGGTGCGGTAGCACTGCGTGCTTTTCGAGGATGTGGATGAGCCACCGATATCAACGCCCACTCTATGTATATGGTCGGCCATTCTACCAGCATACTTATGAGGTTTCAGGGGATCTTTTTTCCTCTTTGTTGATCATATCCTAAAATCCGCGCTAAAACCGCAGCTGAAACACTTGTAGAGCTCATTACAATGAGATGGCTTCGAAACTACCATCGTACTATGTTTCAGATGCACGATCGAAAGCTCGAACTCGGCATCTATGAAGATTTCGGCACAAAGACTTGCGAGGGGTATCCAGGAAGTCTGGACCACTTGAAGGATAGGAGAAATCAGTATATGTATTTTTCGACTAAATAATGACTAAGGTATATTCTAATTTAAATATTTGCCTTTAAAAAAGTTCAAAATTCGATCGTTCAAAAGATAGAGCAGTACAAATAGAGCAACAAGCAAAATTTATCAGGTAAGGCAAGAAAGTTCTTACAGCTTTTTCTGCTCTAATCGGTTTCTAAATTGATAGTCAAATATTTATTTGGTTTTGACACAGCGCTTATTATGGTAAACAAAACGGATACATTGCCCCACGAGAAAGCAACAGTGAGAAATCCTATTTCTTAATTGGCAGTTCATGTGTGTGTGTGTGTGTGTGTGTGTGTGTGTGTGTGTGTGTGTGTGTGTGTGTGTGTGTGTGTGTG
>JARK01001531.1:157245-167429 GCA_000688135.1 Ancylostoma ceylanicum
GGGGGGGGGGGGGTGGCGTAAAAGTGGCCGCAGTGGTTAACCAGGCAGAGTGTCATAAGGTCTGAGCCACTGTTAACTCGCATAACTACTTTAGTACCCTCTCAAACCTGCATGCTTGATATTTCGCAAGATTGCAGGGTTGTGAGGGATCTAGAACTCATATCTAGCACTGGAACAGCGCGAAATACGAAGGAAATTCGCGAGATAGGGAAACTGTTTTCCTTGTGTGTTATCGCGCTCTCCTTGACATTGTTGCGCCCCACCACGCGGAAGTCACGCGCACTTGTGCAGAGGGCAGGCATGTGTAAGCTGGCGCGTCGTCGCTGCGCGAGGGCAGCTGTGTTCGCGGTTCCGATTTGAGTTTCTTAACAGGTGAGCCATTCCTTGTGTTTAGCTGACATTACTGATGCACTGACACTAAGCGTGTGTGTCACTGTTGGCGGTTTGACTCGGAGTCGTGAATTCTGACAAGTGGTACCTTCATGATGACCAATTATTGTATCCTTTTGATTAATTCCCGCTGATTTGGCACCATGTACGCGATGTTCGAAGATATTTAAACCAATAGGAAGAGACTAATGTCACGGCCCCGATCTCTTTATTAGCCAGGCCACGCCCCCGCCTGAGCAACTGGATGGGTAGTCTACCATCCTATTGTCGTGGTCACCGCGATACAAACGTCAGCCAAAGCGGACAGCTGAACACGGCGCCACGCGGCCGCCGTGCAACACCGCCGCGAGGCTGCTGCGTGGCGCCGCCTTATCGATCGATTTCTTCCTACAGGCCACATTCTCGGCTTTTTTGCTCATTTCGGCTAGGATTTTCAAGTTTGCCACCCATTTCTTTGAGTTCGTTGTGGTAGATGGTACGGGTAACTAAGTGCCCACATCCCCGTTCATGGGGGCCCATAAAACAGCACATTGTGAAACAGATAATGAAAAACAGCTTGGACAGCCTGAAACAGTTCAGGAAAAGATCGGACAAGCCGTTCGGAAATCTCTCCTCGACTGGATTGGGGGAAAAACTCAAAGGAATGGGTGGCAAACGTGAAAATCCTGGCGGAAATGAACAAAAAAGCCGAGAACATGGCCTGAAGGAAGAAATCGATCGATAAGCCAGCGCCACGCAACAGCTTCGCGGCGGTGTTGCACGGCGGCCGCGTGGCGCCGTGTCCGTTGTCTGCAGCCGCAGACGTTGGGAACGCGGTGACCACGACAATACTTAGTACTTGTAGTGTACTCTTGTGTATTTTAAGCTTGTAAAAATAAACCATTTGTACATAAAATGATGTGATGACACGACACTAAGAACTTTAGACGATTTTTAGCCGCTGGGCTTTTAGACAAAGGCTTACGCCCATTTTCGGGTGGAACCCAAGCACGAGCTTCTCCTAAGGCCAAAATTTGAATGGAACTCCTTCTGGATATGAAAGAAGAAACTGCGTGTTCATGCATCTCAAAACTGATTGAAGACGAATTTTATGAAATGCAGTTTGAAGACGACCGCTCAAGACGCAATATTGCGGATTAGTAGAGAACACCATTTGCGATGAAGATGACGTCATTTTTGGAATTCCTGTGTCCGGTGTACTTGCGAATCAATTTACATGTTTGTCATGGGTATTGTGGTTATATATGTTACCTTTCTCTGTTTTGAAGCTCATCATACAGTTTCTGCTAGTCTATGACATTTGAGCTAAGAAGAAATTTTGAAGGGATTTGGCCATGGGAGGCTCCTTGTCGCGCATGTCACTGCATGATTTTCTAACCAAATGTTTTCTTTTAACCACTTCAGTTAGAGATTTCAGTTTTGAGTCTGTAATTGTTGCAGATGAGATGGCTCAAAAAACTGCCATGAAACGCCGCTACGATTCAGATCATGGTGATTCTGTAGGCTCGAGTTGTGGACACTTTCATTCCGACAGTGATGTGGAAGAGTATATTGATGTGGAAACTGTTGCTTCTGGGCAGGTTAGTAGTACACGTTTATTCTTTATCCTTACAATTCCGTATGCATGATAGTCGGCGTCGATGGCGGTTGCCCTTCCGTGGCCTCGAAAAGCACGCGGCGCGACCGCGTCGCTCAAGCAGGAATCCTCTCCAGGACAACAAACTATGGGGTGTTCTTGATAGTTACTTAGTTTTCTTATTAGTTAACATCAAATGTGATAAACAACTACCGAGGAAACCCAGTTTCGCCGCTGTGGAGACGATTTCATGGTGAGTGTCGCGATAGCGCCGCGTGCATTTCGAGGCCGTGAGTGGCCCATCGCCGCCCGCTGTAATTATTTTTCTCATTGAAAGCAAGAAGATTTGAACTATCTTTCCACTGATACAGAGCTCTCCATTTTCTTCATTAGCTTAAAATTATAGATCCGAGCTGGTCACTATGTGGATGTCAAGACAACGTCATCGGCGTCTTCTCTAGGTAAAGATCGCTCATGCTTTCCTTAATTCAAAATTGTTTTTTTGGTGTACCAGTTTTATTACATAACATTTTTTCACTGAAAATATTCAATCCCTTTAGATAAAACTATAGCAGGAAGAGCGCCTGCGAGTCGACCAGCAGCAAAATTTCGGTCACTGCTTGCTAGTGTTCCCGTACGGTCTACACCCAGGATAACATTAGTGGGACGAGGTAAGAGGTTGTGTTCACTAATTATTGATTATCATTTTTGAAGCTTCTTTTCCTTCAATTCTTGAGTATTCTATAGCGTTCTTCTTCAGGAAGACCAGAGAGTTCCAGTGCAACTCTTCTAAATACTGATCGCTCGCAGGAGCACGGAGAGCAGGTGGCTGGCACGTCGTCTGCTACAACGTCAAAGCCCAAAGTTCCAATCTTATCCGTGAGTGTAACATCCTTTATGAGACGTATTTTGAGGGCCTAGCTGGAGAGGCACAGTCTTTCAAACTGTAGCATTCTTATATTAACGCATTCAAATACCAAAGAAGTCGCTGTTTTTTCCTTCATTTGCCCATGTAACATTGAAAGTTGTAGTGGCGCTGAAATCCTAGATTTTCATGAGATTTTCTTTTGAAACCTCTTACGTTGGCGACCTGCGAAGTTTAATGGGTGCCATACTTGTGAAGGAATGTATGGTTTCCGCTCGCTAGTGTGACGACACTACTTTTGGTGCATATCGATTGTCAGCGCTTCAATTTCGTTGCCGTTATCGGAAACTAGACGCACTGGACACCCAGTCACATCCAGTAGTCGTTCAATTGTGAAGCCATGCCATACCATAGATTGAACACGTTCGCGGCAACGTGCACGACCGGTCGAGCACGCGATATTCACCGCATGGGACCGCGTGCACGATCAGTCGGGCACAAGCGTATGCTCAAGCGAGCGCGCTGTTCCCACATGACGGTGCATGTCAAAATCTGGATGCGCGAATGTGTTAAAATTGTCTATTTTCAGATTGAGAATCCCATCAATCTGTGTATTTTCGTTCAAGGTTTCTTTATAGAACGATGGAGTCGGTACCTACGTCGTACATAAGCTGCCGCTAGAAGCGATGACGATGTCCACGAGAGTGAGTACAATCTTCAAACAGGTTTTTCCTTTTTCATACCATTAGTTCTCATCGGCCATTTTTTCGATATTGTGGCTTCATATGGACAGTTTTTTTGTTTAACCCACATTTCTACTAATTTCGCTAAATGTAGAGCACAAATTTGACTTTAGGATCAAATTAGACTTTAGAATTAAGGAGCATCCAGCATGCAGGGTTGTAGCACTGAAGTAAGGAAGAGGGAGAGCATTTTGGCATCATTCGCTTTTCAAATGTTCTTTTTTTTAGTTTCGAGGAGCAAATTATCAAAAGCACTGCTATTTATTGCGTAACCTTTTTATTGTTGCATTGATGGTGCTCGGGAAACTGTATCGCTGAATAATTGCTTTGTTTGAGGCTCTACGAGCAATTCAAGAGGATCATCAAGTGGCAAAAATGCACTGTGAGGAAGATCAGCTTGAAAGAGTCCCATTTTCCGAATTCACGTCAGAAAGTAGGATTTGCTATTCTTCTTATAAAACAGGTTATGTGTCTGGTTATTTTCAAAGTGTTCGTTTATAGAGGAAGCAAAATCTGTGCCACTCCTTACAACATCAGAGCCATCAACATCCACCGCAACAACAGCGAATCCTCGAAAGAAGGTATGTTTGGTACGTCTGCGGTACTTTTCCGCATCCTTCTTTGTCTTGGAAGAGAGTTTTTTCTTTTAAGCCAAGATCAACGAATCTCCTGGCTTGTCCCCATACCCAGTGCTCTTCAACGTTTAGCTGCGTGGATGATTTGGTTTCCCATCTTGTGGTCTTCCATTGCCAACATCAATTCAGACAGCGAAAGCTGACCTTTGTTACACTGGAAAAGTATGAGGTATATGGACAGATCCGCGTATGATGTGCCTTACGTCATGTTTCATCTCTTCAGGCTTGGAAAACTACCCATGAAAGGACGCATGAGGCTAAAATGGTGGCTTACAGCACAGAACAATGCGAAGGTTTCTGAATCTTTGTTGTTAATGATCCATTTCGGTTCAATAATTTAACTCGATGCAGGTGTGGCCCAAGTGCGATGTTGCTGTGAATACAGTGACGGATTCGGAGAGCTGTCTGAAGATCGTGACGGCCGGGATTGCGGAAAAGGCAAACAGGCTGTAGCAGGCTGTCCAGCTCATTTCACTGCAACTATCGATAATGAAAAGAAGTAGGTTTTTTTTGTAAGATCGTCCACTTTAGTTCGCAGTACAGTAATAACGTAGCAGTTAATTCACAGGAGCGCGGTTATATTCGGTTGTCTAGCTCACTTCCATGAGAAAAAAGAGGTACCTCCGAAACGGAAGCCGGCATCATCATCTCGGAAACCTCCACCGAAAAAAGCAGCTCAAGTGAGTGCTTGGTTTTTTTCTTCATTTGCATTTTTTAGGTTTTGAAAAGGTGGTTTTTTCTGTCATAACATCATTTTTGATCTACGTAGTTTTTGTGCCGGACTTTCTTCTTGCCAGTTACCCAGGGATGTCTATATTTCAAAAAAAAAAGAACAAGAATAAGGAGAAGAAAGAAAGAAAACGAAATGAAACAACTTATCAGAAATTTTCGTGGGAGTTATCTGGTAAATGAATTACTGTCGACCAGGGGATAGGGGGAGCCAGAGGTCTCCGAAGTGAAAGGGGTCTGAGCTGTCTGAGGCTCGTCAACTGTGACCAAAGTAAAGGGTTCTGCAGCGGAATTGCTGCTGAAGCGGCGTGATGAGTCATCACTTCGGCGATTAAAATCTGACTCAGATTTCAATTAAAACCACAAAAAATACTATTTCAAAAATTGGGAGATCTCAGCATAGCCAGCATCCCATTTCTCACCTCCTGGTGTCAAACATCCTATGATTCAACATAAATTACTGTCGCTCAAAAAAATTCTTGCCTCACGCTACACTGCGCGTCGACTGAGCCACGTCGCAGCACGTATGATAATGCATTGGTGGCGCTGTGCGGCTCAGCAGATGGGCAGTGTAGCATGAGGCGCAGAATTTCTTGGAAAGACTATAAATATTGGTGCAAGACTTTTGGGCCAGCCTAATATGTTGCTGTACATTGGCTTTTTAGGTGCAATGCAGCTACTGTGGAAAATGGTATCCATCACGAGAGTTGATGAACCGTCATGTGAAGGCCAGTCATCCGACATTTACCAGGTAGGTTGTCCAACCAGTGAGATTCCCGAGGCTTTCCACTTGTTCAACCTACAGTAGGCACAATAGCCATGACAACAGGAGTCCTAACTTTATAGGGGTCCGTCAATTGAATGCGGTGATCCTAGCTGTGACGTTGTGTGTGATCGCATGTCGACCTTGTGTGAGCATGTTGCACAAGAACACGGTCGGGAAGACCTGATTATAGAGGAGTTCAAGTTTTCCGACGCCTCTAAGTTTCGTGTGAGTATTTCTCCATTCGTTCATTGTAGTTCTTTTTATTGTGCAAAATCAACCTTTTTTTGTTTAGACCTGGAAAAAGGATGTAGAGACACGAACGGTGTCTAAATATGTGCTCTCTTCAAGTCGAACTCGTGCCAGCGGAGTTGTTCAATCGTGGGATATTATTATACGAGCCATTCTTCGCTCTTATTTTTTCCTATTCTCACGTTTCTGTTATTCTAGGTACTATCTCTGTCATTTGAGCGGATATGCGAACCGAACACGTAATCCGGCGCCAGCTCTAGGCCGAATGAGAGCGACCAAGAAGCTGGGTCGGTACTGTACTGCATTCATGAATACGAAGGAGTTGAAAGATGGGTAAGTAGGGAGGCATTCTTCAAATCATACATGATAGGTCATTAAACAGAATTGTTTGCACAGTGGACGTCGGTGGCGGTGTCCTTTCCGCGGCCTCGAAAAGCACGCTGCGCGACCGCGCCGCTCACGATGCAATCGTCACCGCAGTGGCGAATCTGGGTTTTTTTTTTTCCATAGCTGTTCTCCACATTTGATGTCAACTAATAAGAAAACTAACTAACTATCAAGGAAACCCCATAGTTTGTTGTCCCGAAGAGGCCACCTGCTCGAGTGGCGCGGTCGTGTTGCGTGCTTTTTGAAGTCGCGGAGAGCTCACTGCCATCCCGCTAATGGTTCCTTTCACTATCCCAGCGGCGGAATTCATGAACATTACCGAGAAAGTCCTAAGCTTCCAGCTTATCCAAAATCAGAGCTTTCCCTCATTGATTTGGTCAAGTCTCCCAGACTAGAATGCATGTTTTTACCAGGGGAGAAAACTCGTGCATGTAGCGGCAGGCAGATCAACTTCCCCGTGATCTTCATGAATGTCGGGGTTGTACTCAAGAAGGGGTCCACCGTCTAAATGCGTTCATTTAAGCACGATTACTGTCCATTGCTGCCTTGGACATTTTGGTCATGGATATGATGTACGTCGATTGCCATTGCCGAACAGTGTGAAGTATGAGATCACTGATTTATTGCTGAAAGGCGCATCGACAGATACGGTTTATTGTACTATACGAAGTAGGTGGAATTTTTCTTTTTCTTTTATTCTCTGGGATTCTTCTCGGACGATTGCCCCACAATGTCCTGAAGAGATCCGAAAACTTTTTTTTTCGTATCACATGACTTGATTTCTGTGCATTCGCTCGCGTACAACACTGTTTAAAGTTTGCTGTCAAAGTTAAGTTTTTTTTCTCATGGGATTTGGAGTATTTTATCTGGAAAGAGGGATTCGGCCAAGTTCTTCGATTGGTCAGTTCATCCAAGTTGCCAATTACAGTCTCGATCCTTTCGTCCATTTCGGGTTCAATGTTTCAAACATCTCACTATGCCTTGATCATACCGCTATTCCGTGAATGTTTTGCAAGAATATTTGCCTTTTCGTTCTTTCTTGTTTTCCATTGGGGTGTGGAAGCGTTTTCTTCCGTTTTTTTTTTCTGCAATAAAGAGTGAAAGACCCCGGGAGTAACTTAATGGTACTCGCTCGTTAGAAAACAAACGAAAAAGAGCAATTGAGCTCCAGAGCTCTGAAAGGGGCGTTTTGACCATGTTCACAGCATAGCCCGAACTTCTTGTCTGTGTATTTGGGATTGGACTCTTTATGATGAGTTCTCTCTCTCTCTCTCTCGCTCTCGCTCTCGCTCTCTCTACCTCTATCTCTCTCTCACTGCGTCGCTCGCTCTCTCTCACTGCATCGCTAGAGCACTTTTGGAGAGCATTCTCTCAGACATTCCAGGGATTGGAGCTATATGTCATCTGCGCTGCGGGCTTCGTGTGGCATTTTTTGCTATGTTGTTGCTATTCCGTTGCCGTTCACCCGCTGTTCGGTTGCTTCCCATTTGCTCAATGCGGCGATCGTTTAGCAGCCGAATAGCAACAAGTCGAACCCCGCTGATTTTACGGATTGGAGCGCAGGAGACATGCCACCCCAATCCTTTGAATGGCTAATCAGCATAGACTGAGTAGGCTAAACTGCCCACGAGAACCAAATATCAGTGGGGTTGTTTTTATTGACTCGGGCATGCATTTGTCATCCTCGGAATTTGAGGAAATTGATATCCTGGAACGACAGCATTGCTTTTATAGAGCAATAATAGTAGTGTTGAACATATTGCCAGAAATGAAGAGTTCAATGAATAGAAAACAGTGACTGAAAGACACTACTTACTCATTTCAGGTAAACATTCTCCATCAGAGCGTGGATACTACCTTCAGCGATATGAAGTCCGAAACATAGCTGATAAACTCCGGAAACAAGGTCTTCTAACACCCAAGCCAACGGGTAAAGTCAGTAATTCATGGATTCTTTGTCAGATATTCTAAATGGCTCTAGCCTTATGTACTCATCATTAAGGTAATACTCGAGCATGTTCAATCGACAATGAAATCAGTGGTACGAATTGTTGGCAGTATTGTATTTGAGTTTTTATTTTTCTAGCGACAGTAGTCACATTCTCTTTTTTGATCGAAATGTAAAAAATGGATTTTTTTTTCAGGAAAAGCAAGACCATCCTGTACAGGGTATCAGGTTTCAGTCTATTCGAACTTTGGGAGAGTGAGTTTTTTCCTTCTCCTTAAGATTTTCCTAAACGGGACAGGTGCACCCGGAAGGAGCATCATTCTAAAGTACTAAACAGTTGTAATTGCTCCTATATTTGGAGTTTAATATCTTTTTTTAGCCATGGCAACCGTGGGCGAGTGGTACGACTGCCTATTGGAAAATCAGGCGATTCACTGGAGAAGAAACCAGGAAAGGCAGTGGAACAGAGCGATTTGTAAGTCCAACACTAAGGATCTAAATAGTTTGAAGAATTAAGGCACTGTTCGGAGTCTGGTTAACAAATGCTTTATGATGTAGCAGAATTCTTGCGGTTGGTGCAAAAATCATGCGCGTTTTCAAGCCTTTACTTCCGAACCTCATAACTTGCTTCGAAATCAAGTTCCTAGCACAGTACAGGCACAGGTGCTTATGCAGCCTACGTCTGACTTACGTCTGACCTGTATCTTGAGTGTTTCTGGGCCTATACTTCAAAACCAAGCATCTAAGAGCAGGTTGACCTAACTCACTGAAATTGAAGTGTCGCAGTTTTAAGAGAAAGGGCGAAAGGTTTGATGCACTTCATTTCCAGCGATCATACTGCGAGCAGCGCAACAAGTTCAGCGACATCATCTGGAGTGAATCAATTGCGTGATGTTTCACCACCGGTATGCTTTGAGTCACATCTTACTTTTATCATTTCTTAGTAAGTTTGTGTAATATTCGATTTCTGCTGCTCATTTTTTTTTCAGATAATAGGAACGTCTGGGTATGTGGAATATCATGGAACATCTGAATATGGTGAAGATGATATGGTGAGTATTAGAGAAGCATCAGAGCAGGTTAAGAGAGTGTTCTGGCTTTTATTGCGGAGATCGGTACCGCGTTGAATAAAAAGCCCCAATTAGGATCAGGCATGATAGTAAAAGGTTGAGACCTCTCTTCGACATACCTTTCAAACCATTCCCCTTCTCCTC
The DNA here is from genome assembly GCA_000688135.1 of Ancylostoma ceylanicum. Lineage (NCBI taxonomy): Eukaryota > Metazoa > Nematoda > Chromadorea > Rhabditida > Ancylostomatidae > Ancylostoma > Ancylostoma ceylanicum. Next base: position 166,748 of record JARK01001531.1, read on the forward strand.
ACCCTTCCAGGATTCATTTAATAATAGTTGGTTTCCATCGTTTTCAGAAGTATCCTGCGGGAAAAAGCATTTTCTCCGTCTATTTTTACCCCACATCTCAGACGACCTCTCGTCGACCCAAATGGACCCTTTTACGGGTCATGCAGGAAACTCCAAACAGTCGTGTGCAAGGCCTGGACCGCGGCGCGGCTTCCTTGGGCACAGACGCAGGGGCCGTGCATGCTGGCTCTTATTGTCTGCTTATGCCAGCAGCAGAGAACTCGTGTGCCACGCGGTGCCGCGGTACCCACCCCTTGCACACGGCCGTTTGTAGTTCCCTGTAGTTGGATTTAATCAAGCACTGACCTAATTTTGCGCATATGCTGAAGTTACTGAAAGAGTGTTGTGTCCATGGCGTCGAATATGCTGCAGCGATTGAATTGATTGCAAACAAATGATTCGAAAGGGTGATTTCAGATCGTTGATGAAGGTGACACAGTCAACTATTTTGTGGATGAGGAGCAACATGGAAATCTCTTGGATGTTATTCATTCTGAACGAGATTGTGAGTTAATGGGTCTTGAAATAAAGTAAGCAAAGCTATTTGTACTAGTTTGTATAAAAGTATTCTCTTCGAGGTTATGCTTTTTATCATTGGCTTAGACTACTGGACATCTGAAGCGGACGCGGGAGGGGGGGGGGG
>JARK01001531.1:178087-216371 GCA_000688135.1 Ancylostoma ceylanicum
CACACACACACACACACACACACACACACACACACACACACACACACACACACACACACACACACACATGAAGTGCCAATTAATAGATAGTAGATGATGTGGTATCATAAGACTTGTGCCTACATGTGATATCTCTACATCTCCACCGGTTTTATGATAAGCGTATGGAAAGATTATGATAATTGGCCGCCATATCTGGCTCGAGTTGCAAATACAAGGTGAGACATGATCACCATATTCTTCTCCAACAGCAACTCAAAAGCTATCAATGTGGCTGTGGGCACAGTGGGTGCTTTGGGTTGCCACTGATAAAAATGGGCGGAGTCGGGAGCGCTCTAATCCGTAGAATGCCTGAGACGTATCTTTTCTACAATCTTTACCTCTTATATCTCCGGTTTATTTTGCTTCATTTTGAACTGGCGAAGTCTTGGGAGACTTTAAATTGCCCTTATGCCGTAGGCCTAAGTAAGGAGAACATTTGGCTTGACGATCTGATGCGATACCTATTACAGGGGGCGCAAATAGATGCTGTGCGGTACATGTCGACAGTCTTTCCCTGGAGGGTGTTGACAGAAGAAAGGCAGATAGAGAACTGTGCCTATGCCTCCTGGTTGTTACCAACTTTTTTCACTACATAGTGACCTTATTCGAGTATAAATGAGTAGGCACTTGCTAGGTGCTCGACTGACGCTTGACAACCAGACTTACTCTATTCCTCGCTCCGCCACAGTAACTTAGCTCGCATCTCGGCTTAGTTTACTTGTAGCACTACTGTACTTGAAAAATAGCAGAAACAGCATTACCCGTCGCTTGATCTCGGCTGCTTTCGTGAACACATCAATGGTCCATCACAATACTCTGAGCTCGTATTTTGGCACTGATGTACCGTTTGGATAAGCGAGCTATAACTCAAAACATTCATACCACGGTCGGCCCACCATTATTCCGGCCGCGCCAGGAATTCAGCACGTTAGCAGTGAGCAAATGGAGGGCACACCGCGGACTATTTGTTGGCTCTCCGTGAGCCACATAGGGGTTTTGTGGGGAGAAAACGGGGGATTTTTATGGGTAAACCAAGATACTTCTGGAGACAATTTGGTCACTTGCCTGAACGTGCATGCGCTTTGTGCGCCAGCGTTCAGTGGTCACGCTACATCCGCTACGCGTTTGCACGCGAGTGCATCCCACGCATTTCGTCTGACCGTTCGCTGGGCCGTGGTTTCTATCGCGCCACAGTGGAGCAGACAAGTCCCATAGTGCTCGACTAGTCTTTACCAGAGCGGAGACAAGGCTGATGCTTTCAGACCCAGCAGTAGGCTTATATGGACTTTCTATCAGTTGCACCAACATGTTTAAAAACATGGAAAGGTCGAAGCGTGGGTTTGTAGTGGAGCACTGGTGGGCAAATAGTGGTCCCACTGTGGGTTCTCCAAGCATGGTGGGCTCACCGTCTCAGGTATATTTCGAGGGCGAAACCACGGCAAATACCGTCGAAAACGAGCGGAGAGGAGGGTGAGGGTCAAAACAAACGTTCGATTCTTTCGAGAATTATCGGGGTTCAGCCCCCCCCCCCCCCGAGAAATCGGAGCTCTCATCCCTATCAGCTCGAAAAGCATCGGCGCTTAGGCCATTTATCTGCACAACAGTGGCGAAAGTGGGCCGGCTTGAGAGAGGGAAGATGTACCGAAGCAGTTGTCGTTCTGTACTGTAGTTGGAAGCCTAGAATTGAACGCAAGATTGCACGGGTTTTCTTGTCCCCTGCCCATCCTTCCCTCATTAAGCCAAATGATGTCGACGTTTGAGCCGCTTTTTGGAGATATCATTCGGCTGCTAGTGGCCGTGAAAGCGAGCCAATGCCCTACACTCTTCATATTTCGGGCCGAACCCCGTCGGTCGTGCATCAGCCCGAATGACGCTGCATTCAGCCCGCTATTCGCCCGATTGCCCGTTTGGCCTTCATCATGTGCGGTTCCGCTCGCAGTTTGCTCGCTGTGCTCCCTCTCTCAAACCATTCTTCGGGGATTTGCCGGCGGATGGAACGGGATTCGCTCCGATTTTCTGAGGTAGGGAAATGGTGGGCTACTGGTGGGGTAAGTGGAGCGAAAACCATAATCGGTGGATAACTGGGGGATTACGGTGTTCCTAGCGTCAGCGGGGTTTCCACCGTGGGATGATGGTAGGCTCACCGTGGCACGAGTGTTCAGAGCCTTCCGCTCCTTGGCTTTCTCTCCATCTGGTCCCTTTGCTTTTCTGCGACATCATCGCACCCGTCTAACTTGACATTCACACACCAGTCTTTTTCATCTTTATTGTTGTGTAAACAACTATAAGCCTTCCAAGCCGACGAAAATGAGCAAAAGTGGAGCGGAATACTTGTCGCATGGAAAACAAAAGAAATTACCCATTTCGTACACAACTACTATGTTGTACATCACGAAATAGTGACATAACATGTAGATTGGTGGAATCTGTATAATCTGTTCGTGCTTTGAGTATAAAAATTCGTTCAGAGAGTGGAGAAAATGCACCCTGACGTTCCGTGTGATACATACCGATATTGTCGAGATGGACGTGCGTATGCTGCGGGGTTTAGAGATTACGACGACGATAAAAAAGGTAGGTGTCACTGCTGATCCAAACTTCTCAGGAAAGTCACCGAAAAACTATGTAGTTTATGTCATGTGTCCGTCAAGTTGTGTTTCCTGACTTACTTTCACTGAAGAGGGCGTTTCTCCACATTCAACCTACTGCATGTCAAATCTCAGGACTGATCTTTCCAACTCGCATACCTTCCAACAGCTCTTTTCTGACAACCATAACATAAGTGAAAACAGAAATAATCATAAAAGCATTGAGTAGAATATGCTGGTATGTTCCTTTGGAAAAATGTGTCCATGCAGAAAATAAAAGCAAGCATTTGACGGCTGCACCCACGGAAATTTTGATCTCACAGATTCCACGGAGTCCCTAGGTTTAGCCAAAACAGATGGCTGGAAATGTATTTCACTTCATTCTTTAGTACAGTCCCTAAAAAAATCGGCAGACTCCCGTTCGGCGGGAAAGGTGTGCGCGTCGCGGTCGCTCTCCGATCAGCAGCCTGAGATTCTATGGAAAAACATGTGATCCACGATGTCAACCGACGTTGCGAAGCGGCGCCACGCCGAGCGGGTGTCCGCCGATTTTTTTTACAGACTGTATATGTTCCTGCCTCACTGGTGTGCGACACAGATGGCGCGGTTAGTATTGATTTTCCGGATAAAAGGTATTTTTGAAAATTCTTGGACCTTATTTTTACGCTAACCTTCTATTAACCGTCTATTAGCAAGCCCTCATCACACATCACATTACATCTTCTATTCATTAGAGACTATCCTCCACTAATCTCTGACTCAAAAAGACAATTTATACTAGATGTGTGAGTTCAACGCGCGTACGCCTATATGATAAAGGTTAGGTTTAGTCACATCGCTGACACAGCACATACGCACGCGCTCACGGCCTCGCGACGGCCGCGCGTACTTTTCATCGACGTGCGAGGGAGAGGGAGGAGGCACTTACTAGAGAACACGGAGGTGCTTTTGACAGGTCGTACACGTTCTAACTCACACAAAGGAACGGGCTGACCGCGGCACCAAAATGGGTTTGCGGCCTGACCACGGTACCAAAATGTGGCTTGCGGCCTGACCGCGCCCCGAAATTTGACAGATCGCGCTCAATTATTTGGCGGACCGCGGAGTTGGCTACGGTCAGCCAAATTTCGCTACCGCGATCAGCAAGCTCCATTGTCTGAGAACCTGCTGAGCGCATGGATTTGTGATAGAGTAGGCCTACGCAGGAAGCACGGAGTGGTTTTTGTCAAGTCGAGCAAGTTTCAGCTTGTTAGTCGCATTGATTTTTACCTAGGGACAATGGAAGCAACGTTAAGGTGTCTTTTGTTATTTTTTCTACTCCGGTTTTCAGTGATAATTAGATCGACCTTCTCTTCTAATTAGCCTAGATTTAGGAAAAAATCAGTCTAGGTAGCCGTTACGACCACTTTTCGGGGGTGCCCCCAAAACCCCTCTTTTACCCGGGAGATTTAACTCACTGATGAGTGCGCGCTAAACCACGCAGTTGGCGCGTGGGACCAACCTGCCTCGGTGGTTACAATAGGGAGATTGAACTTTCCCCAAGAACCGCCTCGAAATCTAAATCAGAGAGTGCTACTGTTACCGGGCAAAAAAAAAAGCAGAATTCAAACGCAGCATCTCTGCTCTAATAACTGTGCAGCACAAACGCAGTCCAAAAGACGTTATGTGCGAGTAGAGACCATAGCAGCATCACTTCCCAGTTGCTGGGGTGTAGGCCCTTCTGATCCCACCGTAATCGCACAGTTATTAACGAGCTAGGGCGCGCGCGTCCGTGTTACGTGGGGTACCGCCGCGATGGGCTGACCACGCGGCAAAATGCGGACGAGTCATCGTTGCCTATACCTTTTTCGCATATAGTGGCAATAATTTTGCGATGTCAACCTACAATGGTGGGAAAACTTACTCATTCTGAGATTGAAAAGCAAAGCTATCTCTCAATTCAGACTTACTTAATTTGGAGCATTTTGCTTCGTTAACCTTTGACAATCCCTGTATTTTTGTCACTGAGCGTTCACAACATTTTTCTTAAATCTGTGCTAATTAGAAGAGAAAGTCGATCTAATTATTACTGCAAATCGGAGTGAAAAATTTACAAGAGTCACCTTAACGTTGCTTCCATTGTCCCTAGCTAAAAATCAATGGGACTAACAAGCTGAAACTTGCTCGACTTGGCCAAAACCACTCCATGCTTCCTGCGTAGGCCTACTCTATCACAAATCCATGTGCTCGGCAGGTTCTCAGACAATGGAGCGGGCTGATGGCGGTACCGGAATTTGGCTGACCGTAGCCAACTCCACGATCCACCAAATAATTGAGCGCGGTCTGCCAAATATCGGTGCGCGGTCAGCCCGCAATAGCTCCGCGGTCAGCTCGCCGCTAAAATGGTGCCGTAGGGTGCCTACAACGACAGTAATGTTTTCTGAAGCTAATGAATGACACTTTCCCTATCAAAATCAATATCAGACATATTGTCCCATCCTTCTTTTTTGAATTGTATGATAAAAGGAGGGTCGAGGATCATCATGTCCGACATTATCACAATTCAATCCGTATTCTTCGGCTACGTTCCTAGATAGTAAAAAGTTCACTCTAAAATAACCGCCTACTAAGTATGTACTTGCAACCAATGCAAACGCTCTCTGAGCGAGAGCTCCGTTCCAAAAATGAACCACGAGTGCCATCCACTCCTCCTGGACTGGGGAGTGATCTCCACTCAATCGGTTAAATTTGGTGGTGAGATTAGTACCTCCCGTCACATCGCCTTACTCGACTAAAAGAGTCTGCTATTTCTTTCCATATGTATAGGAATGAAGGATGAAGTGGTCGGCGTTGATCAATCCCGTCACGAGGGATGCGCCACGCATTCGACTTCATCTGGGATCGTAGAGGCGTTGAATGCGTATGTGCCCTATACAGTGACTTGCGGGGGGCATCCGATGAACCAAGTCAGTGCTTCATCCTCCCACACTCCTCTGGTACCAGTTTACCGACCCCGGAGGGATGGACGGCTTGGTTGGCCGTGGGCGCGCGATCGAACCATCGACCGTGTGCGTGCGCAGCTAGCCTCTTACCACTGCGCCACACGCGCCCAATCCACGGATCTCCCTCATAGAGGGATCACAGCCGGTTAGTCGCGAAGGCTACGTGGCGCGTCCCCAGGTGGCGGATAAGGGGTTAATCGCGGACCAAACGCGACCTTGTACCTGCCCTGAGACGCGGGTGGATTCAGGGGATGGACTCCCTGTTTCTGCAGCATCGGAACGGTTCATACTTTCTGTCAGTGCGTGAGTATGTTCATGCATGCGTGCGTGGGTGTGCTTGCGTATCTGCGGATTGTATCCTGCACATCCATCCGATCAAAAGCCCTGCATTCAAGTGACTGGGAGGTACAAGGGAGGCGGTTCGGAGTCGCCTCCAACAAATAAGCTCCATCGTCCACTCCCGGGAAGCCCGGCTAACTCCCCGGTGAAACCCTACCCCAGCCCCCACGGGGGAGTAGAGCCCAGCAAGCTATTCCCTGTGGGTCATTTTCTACAAGCTACACACAGCAATAATAAAGAGTGTTCCCCTAATCTCGGAAGAGTCACTGGTACGGCAGCGTCAGTGAGGACGAGGTTCGAGGGGTTATCTAGGCTGCCTAAAACGAGAAGGACTATGATGACGATCTGTACCTTCAACGCACGGACGCTTGCATCGGAGGCTTCCATCGAGGATTTGATGGTGCAGGCCAGGAAGATCAGGTACGACGTCATCGGACTGACCGAGACGAGGAGACACCGGCCGCTGAACGCCACCTTCGATACTGGAGAAGAACTGTTCCTCGGAACCTGCGATAGTAGAGGAGTTGGTGGAGTTGGTGTCCCCGTCAACACGAACTTGGCCATGAACATCGATTCTTTCGAACAACTAACGACCCGAATCGGACGTTTGCGACTGCGAAGATGTGGATCAACGCCGGCCCTGACAGTCTTCGTCGCCTACGCTCCAACATCCAGCTACGATGAAGACGAGATCGAGGCCTTCTATATGGACTTGGAGAAGTTCTACAGGGAAGACCATACATTCTATAAGGTCATCGTTGGCGACTTCAACGCCAAGATTGGCCCTAGAAGAACGCCTGAGGAACTTCACATCGGTACCCACGGCCTACAGTGGAACGAACAGGGAGAGAGGCTCTCCGAGTTTATCATGACGACGAAGACCATCCATGGTAACTCACAGTTCCAGAAGCCAACCTCCCTACGATGGACGTGGGAGTCGCCCGGTGGAGAGTACCATAATGAAATCGACCACATCATCGTCAACCGAAGGTTTTGCCTGACCGACGTCGGTGTTGTACCGAAGTTCTACACCGGATCAGACCATCGCCTCCTTCGCGCGAGATTCTTCTTTTCGCGCAAAGGAGAGAAAGCCGCGAAGTACAAGAGGAGGAGTCCCAAACCAATCATCAACTGGGATCTCTTCACTACGCTAGCCGGCTTTTGGGAAGATACCGTTGTCGACAACATCGATGAAGAGTACGAACGGCTCATTCAGCATCTCCGTGACAGTGCGAAGAAAGCCGAGGGTTCGAGAACCACCAAGAGACGACTGTCCCATGAGACCCTTGAGCTGATACGCCAGCGTGGAGCAGCGAGAGCCGCAGGCAACTACCAGCTTACGTCCGAGCTCGCAAGACGGTGCAGAGAAGCGATAAAAGAAGACCTCAAGGAGAGACGAGCAGCAGTGTTGGCAGAAGCCGCAGAGGCAGGGAGAAGCATCCGCAACACCCGCCGAGACTTCGCCAACCGTAAGACCAAGATGACAGCCCTCCGGCGCCCAGACGGAACGATCACCTCATCTAGAAGGGCAATGGAGAAGGTCATCTACGACTTCTACTCGGACCTCTTCGACAGCCATGTCCACCTTCCTCCATACCATCTCAGGGAGGACGGATATGTCATCCCTTCGGTTCTGCCTTCTGAAGTCCGACATGCCATCAAGTCGGTGAAGAATCGTACAGCGCCCGGTCCCGACAGGATTCCACCCGAACATCTGAAGAGTCTACCGACAGCTATTGTGAACACACTTGCTAGACTCTTCACGCGGTACCTGTCGGAATGCAAGGTACCTAACCAATGGAAGACCAGCAGGACTGTGTTGCTGTATAAAAAGGGAGACTCGCAGGACATGGGCAATTATCGCCCTATCTGCCTACTGTCCGTAGTCTACAAACTCTTCACGCGAGTAATCCTCAGCAGGATTGAAAGAACACTAGACGAAGGACAGCCATGCGAGCAAGCAGGGTTTCGGAAAGGATTCAGCACCATCGACCATATACACACCGTCACCAGGCTCATTGAAGTATCACGGGAGTATAAGATGCCTCTCTGTCTCACGTTCATCGATTTGAAGAAAGCCTTCGACACCGTTGAGACAGGAGCAGTCTTGGAAGCCCTGGGCAACCAGGGTGTACCGACTCAATACATCAGGATATTTCGTGAGCTCTATAGCAACTTCACGACCAGAATCTCGCCATTCTACGACGACATCACCATCGACGTCAGGAGAGGGGTTCGACAAGGCGACACTGTGTCGCCGAAACTATTCACCGCCACCCTCGAGGACGTCATGCGAAGATTAGAATGGGACAATATGGGAGTGCGAGTTGACGGCCGGCTGCTACACCATCTTCGCTTCGCTGATGACATCGTCCTTATAACACCTAGCATCAGTCAAGCGGAGCGTATGCTGGCCGACTTCGACGACGCGTGTGGAAAGATCGGTCTCCAACTGAATCTAACGAAGACGATGTTCATGAGAAACGGATGGGTCCCGGATGCCCCATTCTCGCTCAACGGAACGACCATCTCCGAATGCTCCAGCTACGTATATCTAGGTCGGGAAGTCAACATGATGAACGACCTCGCTCCAGAGCTGGGCAGGAGGAAGCGAGCGGCTTGGGGAGCCTACAAGAGCATCGAGGACGTAGTGAAGAAGACGAAGAACATCAGGCTCCGTGCCCACCTCTTCAACACCACGGTTCTCCCTGCTTTGACTTACGCCTCGGAAACCTGGGCGTTACGTAAGCAGGATGAGAATGCGGTCAGCGTCATCGAACGCTCCATCGAGAGGGTGATGCTAGGAATGACCCGCCTCACGCAAGTGAGAGCGGGAATACGGAGTTCCACCCTTCGTCAACAGTCGAAGATCAGGGACGCTGCCGTGTACGCCAAGTCGAGTAAGATCAGGTGGGCCGGACACGTGATGCGCCTAAACGACCACCGTTGGACGAGAGCCGTCAGCGACTGGACTCCGCGGAACGTAAAGCGCACGACAGGAAGACCACCGACCCGATGGTCAGACTTCTTCACGAAGTCCTTCAAAGAACGATATGATGCTCTTCGTGTCTCTCGAACGGACAGAACGCATTGGACCACCCTGGCACGTGAGAGGGACAAATGGAAGGATTGCTGGCGCCCGCTCGGTATACCCGACGATCAACGGGAGTCAAGGTGATCAAGGTGATGTATAGGAATAGTACCACTGTTCCTACATCCTTAATCGCAACGTACATTCCACGGGAATGACTTCCGCCTTGTCACTACAATGGGCCAGAAGTTTGGCTGACCGCGGACAGTACCGCGGTCAGCCAACCTTGATTAAGGTACGCGGTCAGCGAAATTTCGGTGCGCGGTCAGGCCGCAAGCCACATTTTGGTACCACGGTCATTCCGCAAACCCCATTTTGGTGCCGCGGTCAGCCCGTTACATTGTGTGAGTTAGTACGTGTACGACCTGTCAAAAGCACCTCTGTGTTCTCTAGTAAGTGCCTCCTCCCTCTCCCCTCCCACGTCAATAAAAGAACGCGCGGCCGTCGCGAGGCCGTAAGCGCGTGCGTGTGTGCTGTGCCAGCGATGTGACTAACTCTAAGCTTCATCATATAGACGTACGCGCGTTGAACTCAAACATCTAGTATAAATTGTCTTTTTGAGATTAGTGGAGGGTAGTCTCTAACGAATAGAAGATATAATGTGATGTGTGATGAGGGCTTGCTAATAGACGGGCAATAGAAGGAGCGTAAAAATAAGGTCCAAGAATTTTCAGAAATACCTTTTATCCGGAAAATCAATACTAACCGCGCCATCTGTGTCGCACACCAGTGAGGCAGGAACATATACAGTCTGTAAAAAAATCGGCGGACACCCGCTCGGCGTGGCGCCACTTCGCAACGTCGGTTGACATCGTGGATCACATGTTTTTCCATAGAATCTCAGGCTGCTGATCGGAGATCGACCGCGACGCGCACACCTTTCCCGCCGAACGGGAGTCTGCCGATTTTTTGGGACTGTACTAAGGAATGAAGTGAAATATATAGGTTGTTGGGAAAGTTCTCGCGGTTTTCGAAACACCAGCCTGATCGTCCGGCTGACGCCGCACTCCCAGGCTTCTTTTCTTGCTCGTTTCGCTCGCGTTGCCTCTATGTGACATCATCCTCATATCATGCCGTTCATTCTACATTTATCAAAACTCTCGTTTCTCGCAGCCTCACGCTTTGTGGCTCCGAAGCTGTGCAACAGTAGGGCGTCGCCTTTCAACTTTGAACAGGACCGTTGGATCTGGCTGCAGGCGCTTCTCCACCTTTTAGTGCTAGCTCACTCTTATCACACCGTTGGACCCGTCTCCAGGTGTTTCCCCGCTTTTGGACGCCGGCGCACTCTTATCACACGGTTGGACCCGTTCCCGGGCTTTTCCCCACTTTTGGACGCCGGCGCATCCTTATCACACCGTTGGACCCGTCTCCAGGTGTTTCCCCGCTTTTGGACGCCGGCGCACTCTTATCACACCGTTAGACCCGTCTTCAGGTGTTTCCCAGCTTTTGGACGCCGGCGCATCCTTATCACACCGTTGGACCCGTCTCCAGGTGTTTCCCCGCTTTTGAACGCCGGTGCATCCTTATCACACCGTTGGACCCATCTAGATTCATCCTTCCTGCCTCCTGCCGTTCTGTTTCCTCCGCCTGTCTCTGAAACATACCCACTCGCGTCTTATCTCGCACATGGTCTGATAAACAGAGAACAATAAACACCAAGCCTAATTCATTTTCACTGTGATGTCAACAACTGGAGCCGTATGCATACCTCTCCCCGAGCATCCCCACCGGGGACGGGGATAAGATGAGACTAGACGAATGCGTAAAATCATCGCTCCAACGCAAATTAGTGGGCGAGTTTATTCAAGAGGGCATCCCCGGAGATGTGCATACGAGTTTTCCCTGACCATCCCCGGCTGGGGATACTTCCCAGGGGGGATGGTCGGGGACCGGGGATGGCCGGGGAGAGATATGCATACGGCTCCTGATGGTATTCCAAGCAACTAAAAGTGTCCGGAAACACCTGTCAATCCAGGTAAAAATGAAAATTTGCACACTTTTCAGACATAACTTTTGACGCTGAACACTGTGATGTAATTAGATTTTCTCGGTAATGGCTGGTGCTCTTGCACACACACACACACACACACACCCACACACACATAAAATGCCAATTAATATTAACTATGATATGATTAAACTTTACTGACCTTTTAGAAAAAGGAAAACCCATTAAGAAATGAATAAATAATCATCATATCCTATCAATCTTTGCCTATTTCCAGCAAGCGTTCCCATGCCCTCGGCATAGAACTAAACTGGCACTGACTCGAAAAAGTTGCTCAACCAACGATCCAAGTCATCTTCATCATCGCACGCTCTTCCTTGCAAGGCGTTAGAGAGGGTCAGGAGAAGCTGGTAATCTACTGGCATAGGATCAGGCCTGTACAGTGCTGAAGTCAGCACTTCCCATCCAAAGTCGAGTAGCTTCTGGCGGGCCACTCTTTTAGGGAGTGGACGAGCAGGGTTGTGCAGGAATTGGATCGTACCGTATTTTGGTCCCTTTCCTGCAATTTTTGCGGTCATTCTATCCAGCCCCGAACAGTGCAGGTCCACCGTGAGGGCAGTGTAGCGCGACAATACCTCGCAGTGTATGATGTCTTTGCAGTGTCACCAAGCACTGATCATAACCTTCAGAGGCTGATGACCTGCCTTCGGCTGCGGCTCATGCTGCTCATCCTTGTCAACCTATATTTGTGCGTCCGTACTAGGGCAATTCAAAAGCCACCTCGGCACGTCGCTGCAGACCATGTTCTGTCAAATCATCATCACGCACTGTGCCAACCCTTGTACTGTTCCCAAATGAGGCAGATGATCGCCAATTGTGGCAAAGTGAGCAGCCAAGACTTGCGTTCTTCCACATTTAGTTTGCCGTGGATCTGAATCTACCAGCTGCCGCAATCGACCATTGTCGACTCCGGATGCGCGTCCCGACCATGACGAAACATTGAGGTTGGAGTCGCCAGCATGAAAACGTCTGGACCGATCTTGTGCAGTGCATTCGGTCACTGGACCGTGCACAAATACAGCGTTAAAATGGCGACTGGATACGGTTGCTAATTCACCAGATTCGAAGCCATATACTAAAGGGTCGCAAATGTACTGTTTCGAAAAATCTATCTCCCTGGCAGGAGTTGTGCAGGAGTTTACAGTGAATGGTACTAGTGAACTTGCATAGACCTGACCTCCTTATATATACAGAAGATAAGCCGCTGCAAGGCAACGTGGGGTTAAAAAAAAGGCACACTTTCAAAAACCGCGACAACTTTCCCTACAACCTAATTCATTTCCAGCCATCTGTTTTGGCTAAACCTAGGAACTCTGTGAAATCTGTGAGATCAAAATTTCCGTGGATGCAGCGGTCAAATGCTTGTTTTTATTTTCTGCATGGACACATTTTTCCAAATGAGCATACCAGCATATTCTACTCAATGCTTTTATGATTATTTCTGTTTTTCACTTATGTTATAGTTGCCAGAAAACAGCTGTTGGAAGGAATGCGAGTTGGAAAGATCAGTGCTGAGGTTTGACATGCAGTAGGTTGAATGTGAAGAGAAAAAGTGCAGTATGATTTTCTTCTAGAGCAGGGAAATGACTTTTCCTGTTATTTTCTTCAAACTAAACGAACATTGTTAGTTGTTTGCTTAAAGCCGTACACGAGATTGTTATAATCTTCATTCGACTGACGTTTTGGCGAGTTCGCCTTCTTCGGAGTCTCGATTGCAATCTACCCCGCCAAACGCTTACACGAAGAAAAACATTATAAACATCATTTTTGGTCACAGGTAAAGAGCAAAATAGGAACCGTGCTTTATCGATGATTCACAAGGTGGGGGCGTTGGGTGCGACTGATAGATGTTTGCATACGGCGTTAGTACCTACTGTAGGTCAAAACAATAGGTTGAAGTAAGGCGAAAGCCCCCGTGTATTGCAATCGAATTCATCATTTCAGACTCTAAAGAGGGCGAACTCGTTGAAACGTCAGCCGAGTGAAGATCATAACAATCTCGTGTACGGCTTCAAGCAAACAATAAATACTACATCAATCAGCAATGCCGAGCATCATCGAGAGTCGAACATGGCGACTAAACGAACATTAATCAATTTATACACAGTACACAAGGGTACCAAGCTGTCTATTGCTAGCATTTTGGCTGATAGACTTCTCTCAGGCCTAAAATGAGCGCTCCATAAGCCGTTTATTCGTTGAACCTCTGCTGAACCATGCAAGCAAAACTATAGGCCTATTTTTTTCAGTCGCACATGTAGCTGAGTCAGTGTTCACTTATATGACGTTACAGCACTGATGTCGCATGAATATTGTTCCAGCGTTGGTTAAGCCATGGTGGGCAACGGAGATCGCGTCTGAGTTCGTTCGAGTACGCATTATGATATATTATGGTGATGTCGGGTTAAAATATTACAAGCAGCTGGTAGAAGGTTGCCCGAGCATCAAAAGTTAGTTGTTCCTTTGCTATGTCTTAGCTGAAGTTGTTGATATATTAAATTATTCTAACTATGTAGCGCTCTTCAGGTACGCTAAAAAGTAGGATTTAGCAGCCGGTTGAGATCGATGCACAATCTTTACACTTGAAAAGTACATGAAAAACCAGTAACGTACATTTTTGCTTCATTAATGAGACAGTCCGAAAATCATAGGCTCCGGTAAACAAGAATAACAAATAAGATCCTGTTATTCGAAGTCTATCATCGAAGAATCGATGATCCTCGTACTGTTAATGCTCACTGCTCATATCGTACCTCATGTGGCGAGGGCGGGACTGACCCGTCTAGTGCTCGAGATAGTATTCACTTGCCAGAATGATGCTGTAAACCGCACAAGGCACTCATTTCTCACTTTGCCCTCTATCTCACGTACAGTAATAAATCTATTAGCATCCACTGAACCACCATACATCTTGTGTATACGGACTAAACAAGTCCAAGAGTCTAAGGCGCCACCATACGCCATAAGTCGCCACAAAGTCTGTAGTAAGTAATATCATCTAAACTACATAATAATATAATAATTATCATCTGAACTACAAACCGTGTGGATGCTGCTACTAGTTGAGAAGGAAAGGAGACTTTGAGTTTTCTCAATACGTAAGTTATGTTGGTGCAAAAATAGTGCGCGTTTTTCAAAGTATCGTACTTAATCCTAGAGGAAATTTATACGTGAAAATGGTGTTGAGAAGGGGGGGGGACCCTTAAACTTGGCCCAAAACCTACCAAGGGGAATTTTTGGCTTGTATGGTAATTAATGTAGTGAATTGATTTAGTTACTACGGCAAGTCGGAATAAAAAACAAAAAAAAATCTGTGCCTTTTGGTGTCCTGAACACGTGAATGGGTAAAAAATGTATAATGGGTATCAGACTCTATAAACGGAAGCGGATACATAGCCGCCGATTTTCTTCTTTTAATATGTAGAGTACGGGCCCGTGTCTGCAAATCAGTGCACATGAGAATTTCCAGCAGAAAAATTGGCACTTTTGTGATTTTCATATTCTAAATTTCTTATTTTTTTCAATTAATGAATCAGGGCTGATTTTTGCTATTTACAAGGTATTCCATTTATACTCAGACACTCGAACTGTGCGAGCGCTCCGAATTCAGGGCCGACCGTGCAAGCGCTGCTCCTAAATTTGCGAGCGGGGCCTCTCACCGTGCGAGCGCTGCAAACAGAGTTGTGGGCGAAGCCCCTCACCGTGCGAGCGCTACACCCAAGTTCTTGTAAATGATAAGGAATTAGGTGGATTGCACTATTGGTTTGACGTACACTTCTGAAATCGGCGGTATGTCGGATTGGTGTGCTTTTGACGAAGACAGCGGCAAAGGCAGTAGCGACGAAGGTAGGTTCCTCGATTCCCCCACGAAGGTACCTTAGGGAAAGGCTTTTAAAGAATCTTTCGGGACGACAACAGAAGCTACCGAAACCACTGTACTCCTCGAGCAATGTGACGGCAGCCTCATCGACCTTGCTTTAGTTGGTGCATCGTTCATCTTTATGTCGTGAGACCGTGGCAATTCTTCACAGGCGAGGAAAATCCGAGGAACTGGGAGAAACAATGATCAAGCAATCACACCGTCGGAGCACTTGCCGGGCTGTGCACTCATCACAGACTGCTTCAGTGGTCGAAAGGGGCCGTTCGCAGAGACGGCAGGGCGGGGAGCGCTCTCATCGTTTGCTGTGCTTATCCAGCCACATGCGGTTCCCGTTTTATATATAACCGATCCTGAGAGGCAGCTCCAGAAATACGGCAAGCGCTCTCCCATACCCTTGCGAGCGATCGAAAGGGAACGTGCCAGAGCTCTTCAATGACTGTAGCACAAGCGCTGACTTGGAGCGCTCAGACGGTCATTGCAGAGTGCTCGGACGGTCGTTGCTGAGCGCTTGCACGGTCCCATGTCTGAGACCGTACCACCCGCGCTGGCGAGGAGCGCTCAGACGGTCATTGCAGAGCGCTCACACGGTTCGAGTGTCTGAGCACACATGAATCGGACAGTTTCTAATCTAAGTGTGGTGTTCTTCTTAGTGTAACACAACGAATGTGTTAGGCTGCGGGTATACTCCTACGGGTATACGAGGAGTATAGCATCTAGCATCGCCGTCGCCG
This sequence comes from Ancylostoma ceylanicum, assembly GCA_000688135.1. Classification (NCBI taxonomy): domain Eukaryota; kingdom Metazoa; phylum Nematoda; class Chromadorea; order Rhabditida; family Ancylostomatidae; genus Ancylostoma; species Ancylostoma ceylanicum. The sequence goes on from JARK01001531.1 coordinate 193,748, forward strand.
GGGCGACCTAATTTTAGATACGTATCGATTGCGGACGGTCAGTCGCCGATATCGCACCGTCCACAATCAATACGTATCGAAAATGAAATCGCTCATACAAGGTGCTATACACCTCGAGGAGTATACCCGTAGCCTTAGCGATATGGCATGCTTCACAGCGACGCTGTCGCTGCGACTGTTCACCACCAAAACTTCTCATGCAACTGTTACCACGCCAACACGCAACCCAACGCAATTAGTGTGATAAGAGATGAGAACTTGTAACACTTTGTTATCATCATTTTTATTCATTTTCTTCACAGCGACAGTGTCGCTGTGAAGCATGTCATATCCCCTAGAGAAAACTAGATTTCTAAACCTTTCAGATATAATCAAAGCTTCTTGCGAAGAACTTGCCACTTGTCTTAACGTATACAAGAATGTAGTTGATTGTGACCCTCTTTGGAAGGAATTTTTGCTGAATATTGTAGATCCTACTAATGACACTAAATGTATGGAAGTACGGAAAAATACGGTTCAAGGTATGTTCACGTCAGTCCATTAATACCTTTTCAAAGATGAGGAAACTGGAAACAACAAAACATATCGAGAAAACCCTGCAGTTTGTTGTCGCGGAAAGGATTCTTGCTCGAGCGGCGCGGTCGCACCGCGTGCCTCTCGAGGCCACGGTAAGGCCACCGCCATCGACACCCACTGTAGCTCCTTGGGGTCATACCTGATGATCTACGACCAGTTCTATGGCGCGGCAGACGAAATATTATCGACAAAGTGGTCACTTCGAGTAGCACTAACTTTATGTTGTACCTAATAAAAAAGTTCATGCGTGCTTCCATCGGTGTCCATCTTCTCATTATTGGAGCTTAGACAACGCATACATCTTTTCGAAACCTTCTGCTTCTTACACCTCGATTTACTCTTTTCCTTCACTCTGTTTGCTTGGCACCGTCATGACATCCAGTCAACTAAACGGTCGTAGACAAAGGGCGAGACCGCGACGCGGGCACTCTGGTTGTCTGCCGTATCTCCCGAGGCAGTAAGAAATCACAACGTATCGGCCTTCCTCTGCCTCTCTGCCTAGAAGGCCCACTGCCTCGGTGCAGCAGACAACCAGAGTGCCCGCGCCGCGGTCGCGCCCCTTGTCTACAACCATTTCAAGTTCACTGTAATTAAAGTCGAACGTACGATGCTAGGTCGCCCTGTAGTAGTGGAGGGTGTAGCCGAATAAGATGCTTTGGTACAAAATTACTCATTCAGTCATGCAACTCGAAGATTGGGTTCCTAGAGGGACTACACCAATGACGCCAAATATCACCGAGCAGGAAGGTTTGAGTAAACATGTATCATTTCATCAGATGGAACAAGTAGAACAACGTCCATGGACGAATATATCAGTTTGAACGCTAGAAGCGTACAAACTAGTGAGAGATGCTCAAGTTTAGAACAACTAGTAATGATCCTGGTATCGCCACCAGGGCCTTCATCCAGTATGCTTTAACCAGTCGCTCAAACAGATATGCTTGTTCGATCTGGATGTTCCGCATACAAATAGAGAATCGACATCGATTCAGCAGTTTTTCAGACACAAACACCACAACAGGCGGCACCTTCGCCATCAGTGGAGAAATCTATGGTCTTATCATACCGCTGATTATTGTAGGTCTCACTGAAAAATTTCATGGCTTTGTCCAGTCCTTTTTTTCGAGGTTTTTCACAAGAGGAAGAACGCTGGTAAAACGATGAGCTCGAAATTTTCAAACTATACATGCTTTTGCTGCTTCAAAGCTGTAAATTCGTTAACTGTTCGCAGCTGGCACAGATTTAGCGATCACTAATAACGATTTTTCGCGGGTGTGGGTCATGATGAGGCAAAAGTGGGTGGGCAGTGTGTCTGCGATTGGTTCAATCAAACCCTCGCCCTGCACCTCAGGACCTACTCGCGCTAACTTGTGCGCGATTCCACCATACTTGCCCATGCACACCTGAATGAGAGTGGGGACGATGTGGCGCCGAAGGGAAAAGTTGGGGCAAAAAAAGTTATTTTTTCGAAAATTTTGGGGCCCCGGATGTGGAATAGTGTCGACGTGCTTATTAGATACTCGGCTTTGCCATATCAATAACGCCATTCTACTAAACTTCAAAAGGTTCTCTAGGATAATGCGGGGACATTGGTGTGTATCGATTGGTTACCATCAACAGCGACGACAGCACCAATGACCTACCACCCCTAATCGATCCACCATAGCCAATGACGGGACCAGTGACAGAAATCGCTTTAGTCCTCGAGGAGTGTAGCCACAGCGTAAATGAACCATAACTTTATTGAGAGTTTTATCAGGAGCATTCGGGAAATTTAGTAGAAATCAATTGCTAATAGGATATAGAGAGCTAGAATTCCAAAAATTGGGTAGTTGATCTAGGTTCCGCATTCGATGGAGCTCTTCGGTGCTGAAGGAGCTCCATAAGGTAGGATTCAGAAAGAGAAAGGTCCCTTGAAATTTTCTTTTAAAATTAAAAATAAATAAATTAAAATCAGAGTGTCCTTACGCTGCCTTTGCTATGTCTATCAGATTTCCACACTTATAGTGAGCGATAGTGAGCTTACGCTACGTTGCAAAACCTAGCTAATAATCGCCCTTGATTAGTCGAATATGCAAATTCTGGAGAGTGAATAAGCTGTGTATTGAATAAAAACGCGAAATTTGAGACTGCTTCTTTCTCAATAAGGAAAAGGACTATTACTGTTATCAAACCCAATGCCCGTCTTGCTACATGCACTAGTTGGCTGGCCGTAAACTCTCACGCTGTTGCTGAGCTCATCTAGCGCTAATTAGGTCGGGTATTTCTTGAAAGTGACCCGGAATATGTTAGTGTACCAAACTTGAAAGCATTATAGAGTGTATGATATTAGCTAGTTCTACATACATATACGTATGTAACACTTACGCATGATATTTCAGGCGATAGCAACTATCAGCATCATCTGCTCCAACCTCTATCTCGGTCTCACTCGAGACAGTCCTCCAAAAAAGGTGAGGCTTCAATAATCTGGTAGGTCTTGTTAGCTCTTAGGGCAAATGGCGTTAGAGGTTGTGGTGATGTCATGACATACATAGAAACATGTCATCTTACCCACTGGTATCGGAAGGGCCTAAATTGGTAACAACGAGGAAGCAATCCTAAAGTGTCTTTTGCATTCACTGTTCTTTCGCATTTACATTCCAACGGACTTACGGTGGCGAATAGCGGCAGCTTTTTACCCACGTTAAAGTAAGATGAGGATAATATCCTGGTCTTACTGATAATATACTGTTTTCAAGCGACATTCCAGTTACTGAGCCAGAGATTCACGCAAATAATATGTTGATATAGAATGCGAATCCTTATTGGTCATTGTACTTACAGAAAACTCCCAAACCGGTAAAGGAAAAATCCAAAACCTCCAAAGCCGCCTCCGCTCCGAAAACTACATCAGCGGAGAGTAAAAGTAAAGAAGCTATGACAAAATCGCCAGAGACAACAACCAAATCGAAGGAATCTGCTGAGAAGCTTGGATCGGCAGAGTCGGGAACAAGCAAATCAGCGGAGTCAATCCATAAAATGAAGCCGTAGAGAAAGTAGGGTAATCGCAAGAGACCGGAGCATTAAGCGAAATTCTGTAAACATCTTCTACCTTTTTATTAGAAGATGAACAAATCCCTTTGTTTGAAGTGGTTCAGCAGAGAATATTGTAGGATTTTCACGAGGGAATCAGTTTCATATTTTAAAAATTATTTCTTATCTGGGATACATCGATTCTCTGCTGAAGCTACTTTTATGTTTGTCTTCTTTCATCATTCTTTGTTTATTTTGTGCGGTTTGTGTTTGTCGCCATCAAATCAGTTGTTAATAAAACTACAAGTTTTATTCTATGTCTACTACCACAGCGTTTGGAAAAAGTCAAGGTAGTAAGTTGGAGACAAAAGGCTTGTAAGTGGCTGCATCACTACAGATGAAAATAACGGTTACTGTAGGATTTCGTTGTTTTCTAGAAAAAATTGACCACTATGGAAAAAATCATCACATCGCAGTGTTACTCAGGTTCCAGAATTCGTTCAGATTCCAGAGACTGTGACGGTGGTTGTACAGTGAGCGTCAATGGCGGTGACCCGTCTGCGGCCTCGAAAGGTACGCGGCGCGACCGCACCGCTCACGCTAAAATCGTCGCAGCAGTGGTGTGTTTGGGTTTTCTTGATAGGTGTTCATCACATTTGATGATAACTAATAAGAAAACTAACTGACTATCAAGAAAACCCCATAATTTGATGTCCCGGAGAGGATGCTCGCTCGAGCGGCGCGGCCGCGCCGCGTTCTCTCCGAGGTCGCAGACGGGTCACCGCCATTGACGCCCACCAGGCCCCAGCACGAGCTTGTCGTGGGGTCGGAGCGAAAACGAAGCCCCCTTTGAAAACCCAGAATTTTACGAAGCCCCGCCTGAATCTAATTGCAGTGGAAGTTACCACGAAATGATCACGAACAAGGTTTCGTCATCAAACACTCTCCGAAATCAGGACAACGCCGACTAAAGCCGTAGTTATAGTCGTCGGAGTCCAATCCGATCGGAGGAACGAAAGTACGTACGTACCGATTCTCGTCGGAATCCAACGCGTCGGATTCCGCCGAGCATCGATATGCATAGTTTATCGTCCGTTCGGGCCGGTGTCCGACACACTGTAAGTCCAACAAAAGAGAGAAACTCCGAACATGGTCATAAATCACATTAGTTCTGCGCGAATTTATATGAACAAAGCAAAACTAAACACGGTAACGATTATTGGCAACGAAAACAGTCAATAAACTACAAGGAGACCCTAGTAACAGAAGAATACAAGTGGACGACGGCGAGTGAAGAACATGCCGATGTTAAAGGACTGTGTTAGGCAAGTGGAGCGCGGCAGAAACACAGTTCGTAAGTTGGGGAAAATCGGAAAAGTGGATAAACACTGATAAGACTAGCCCACGAGTGGCACTATGTGGGTATTGGATAGCGAATGGAACATAGTACGGGTGCATGAAAAATGGATGGAAACTTATGCGTTCTGTGGGAGAATTATGCTCACGACAGGCTGAGCTAGGACTCAGCCTGTCCTTGACAAGCTGGCCACTTTACCGAGCATACAATTTCTTAATTCACATAAGTTTGACCTCATTTTTCAAACACTTATTGTGGGTGTGTAACCGCTTCTTCACCCCAAATTTGGTGTCAATCCGTGAAGTCTTGACTTAGCTTAGAGCCTTGCAGCTCAACATCATGCACTAAACAGCAAGCGCGCCTCTCCCACTGCTCCTTCATGATCCTGCGCCTGCAGCGTTTCTGCCTCGCACCCCGTACGAAGCCCCCTTTGCTTTTTGTCCCTCTTACGAAGCCCAGCTTGCCCGACGACAAGCCGCGCTGGGGCCTGACGCCCACTGTACATATATATGAGTGCAAGAGTCTACGACTCAACTCCTTCGAACTTCCTGCTCCGAACATGGTGGGAATTTCTGGAAACCAAAGCAGGATTCATGCTTCAAAAATGCAAACAATAATTGATATTTGTGAGGTCTTCATTTTTATCTTCCTCGCTATTATGGAGGAATAGTACAGTGCCTCGATAAGGACGCCGCGCAACCGCGCCGCACGCACCGGAATCGTTGTCATCAGCCGTAGAATTGCTATTTGTAGGCGCTTTCCTTCTCAATTAAGTGATCTTTTCACTTTTTTCACGTTTCATAACGTGAAAAAGCATAATGGCACCAAACGAAATCGATTCCGGCGCGCGAAGCGCGGTTGCGTGGCGTGCTTGTCAAGGCCATGATGTGTCACCGCCATCGACGCCCACTATAAGTTTGGTGGACTTTTTACGTACACTGTATACTGGACATCCGCTCTAGTACAGGCGTTTGACCCACCACTGGCATTTAAATTTGAAATCTGGGCGAGGATTCGTCGAATGGTTACCAAGCAAACCAACAAGGCGCCTGCATTCGCGAATTGGACAAAACATTCGATTTATTGAGCGGATAGCATAAACTATATGGATTTCACATCGCTATTTCAATGTGTTCCAACAAAATCCCGAATCATTTAACGAAAAAAAATTCAATTCAGTGATTTTCCAGTATAGCGATGGTTATTGAAATTATTCACATGCAGGGAGTGAACGAAAAAAAAATATGACGTTAAGGGTGAATGCTGACGCGGTTATCAGGAATGGTGAACAAAAGTCGGGACGAAGGTAATTCTGATAATACTCAGATTAGGAGAAATTTGACATGGGTTCTCAGGAAACCTTAATGATCTGCTAACGCGGACGCCAGTACAGCAATAACTTTTTACGGTTCATGTTTGCAGAATAGTGACTTTATGTCACAATCGACTAGCTTCAGCGATGGATCGGTCGGTTCGCGTATCGATGAAAAACGCAGCTAGCTGCGTTACTTACCACGAATTGCAGACGCTTAGAGTGTGAAATTTTGAGCACGTCTGGTTCAGGGTTGTTTATATCTACGTACTACAGTGTAGCTTGTGGCACTGTTTGTCGAACGGTACTTGCTTATAGTAATTCCCGTTCTAGATCAGAATATATTGCAACATGTACGTTAGCTGGCTAGTTTGCTAACGTACGCTGAATGCCAGCAAACTCGTTGTTGCTACTGTATCGTTTACCGACTTTAGAACGTTTCGGCAGTGGCTAGTATGGCAACTGAAATTTTTTCTTCTGGTTGAGGGAGTTTTTCTGAATAGGAAAGTCGTAATGAAGACTCATAATTAGACGAGGATTGAAAATTAATAATTGGACGAGGATTGAAGATGTCTAAGAAATCTGAGAAAGAGAAGAAGAAAACATAGCTGTTCATGAATTACTCCAAAAGGATCTTCAAAAAGAAATGATTTCCAGCCATGACTAAACAACCGGAATGAGATTACACTTTGTTCGGAGAGTAAACACGAAGCCACATGTTCACCCTTTTCATTCCTGGCATACCACTGAGTGTAGTAAATAAAAAATTAATAAAAGAAAGAGATCTCGGCAAATTTTATTTGAAAACACACTGTTTTCATTTAAATGGCTGTTTTGCCTCCTTGAAACCTGGGGCGAACTGTTGCTTTTTCATCGCTATCAGCTACGCGTTAACGACGTAAACCTCAAACAAGCGACAGTGTTTGAAGCCGTTGTTTTCAACTGTTCACTTCCCTCCTCAGCGATGTTCCTTGCAGTGTTCCTTGCTATGCTTTACACTGTATGCTAGATTTGCCAATAATCAAAGCGCGGTTTTGAGGAAAGCAGAATTAATCTTGAAAAAAAAAAGATGCACCAGCACCTTATATTGAAGTCTTGTTTCCTTAGGTACAACTTTATCTGCTTCTACATAGGGAGTGAATTCCCTATTGGGATAACTTGCTGTCCTGTGATCCAGAATATCGTCTCACACAACTGGCTCCGTCGCAATTCCTGAACGTTTCTTTATGAATATTGCTATATCGACCCGAACAAATAGCTCGTTCGCACCGTAATGCTTGGTTTATACAGTGGTTACATACGAGATTTTCTGTTCCACAGCTGGCAACCAGGGCGATAGACCGAACGGTTGATATTCCGGTTCGATTACCCAAGTCAGAGAGAATGCCTGTATAATTGAGCTTACCCAGGAAAGGAAACCCGTGCTAACAATGGGTAAATCCGCTTGGTGGTGACACATTTACCCTTGGTAATCTCAATCATGCATGCGGCTCCAGTTTCAAGTGGTCCTTTGTTGTACGGATAGGTAAATATGTTGAGTGCTTCCAGAGTGCGCTACACGATGTGTGGTGCAATTTTTCACTGCTTGTATGGAGTAGAATATTTCGTGAAAGAAAATTCCATGATTTTCGTCGGTCTACTTCTAGGACTGTTTGAATAACTGAAAGAAACTAAAGAATAAGCAACAAATAATATATGTGTAGGAGGTTCATGATCTCATGTAATGGTAGAAGCTCTCCCAAGCTATTGCTAGAAGCTTGAAGGGAGGTGTTCAACAACGCGCTTGCTGGGCAGAAAAAATACAGCGCAGATTATTATTTTAACTGACCATTTCAATATATTTTCATTCTAGGATTATTAGCTAGCCTTGAGATCTTGTATCTGAAGCTCTTGCACACTTCCAGGTATGCGACTTCTTCTGCTTCTTTGTACAGTCACGTTTACGTATGCATCCACAATTACAATGACGCTGCACAGTACTGGATCGCTCATTGCTAGACTGATGAAGTGAGGGACTTTCTAAAATCTTCTTTGTTTTCAATTTCTTTTCTCTCAACCCCAGTTTTTCTTTATTATAATGCTTACTGCAACTTATATGCATCACTGGAACAACTCAGGAACAGCTGGAGCACATGAATGAAATGATCATAGGGTTCCCCAAATTTAGCAGGCAGGAAGTCACTTACTCCGGGGTGGAAAGGGATGCCGCGAGGATGGGTTACCCGGTAGCGCCAACAGTCTAGAAACATGGAAAACTAGTGGCAATGAAATGGGGAGAGACATTTCGGCACCTTGTTGAAGACTGAAATTTTCTGCAGTATGGAGTGAGTTAATCCCTAAAAAGAGTTGTGGTCGAGACGAGCAAGGTTGTGCAGCTTAATGAGTGCTAGGTGGGTTCCCATTCCTGCTCCTTTAATTTAAGCAGCGTGGTACTGTAAAAAGTGGTTGGAAATCTTTTATTTTTTTAAATTCTTTTATTTTTTCTTATTTTCTTGAATATTGCCTTATTATTGGGTTGTATATGTTAGAGGCCTTACAGTTTTCCCTTTGTTTCTCCCTTTTTCGTAAAGACTACAACGTGTAAAAAACAATGTTCCTTGGGATTTTGCTACAGTGGCGAACAAGCAGTTTACCAAAAACTTCCAAGGCGATGCAGTGAAATTTTCCATTATAGGGAGTATCATTTCCAGAGAGGTAATTTTGTAACTTCACTGCTGTCGTCCGCATCCATATTTTCTTTCGTTCTGCAGCTGTTTTTTTCAGGTGCGAGGTAAAGCGACAACATAGCACGTTCTCATCACACTAAACCGTTGTTAAGAAGGGCCAAAATAGTTCTGGAAGTTGTCAACACGAAAAGCAAGGAAAATTCACCAAGTTATACAATATTTTCAAGAGAAAATCGCTACGAGAGCTATCTAAAAATGGTGGATGAGCAGCGTAAGAATGCGACGAGACACAGCAAATTCTATACTTGGCAGGCGCTGACGTCGTGGAATGACGAGGTCTATCTAGGAAAGATCTCGGTTGGAACACCAGGTGGGAACTCAGGAGTTTGAGTTTTGTGAAGTGATCCAGAAAAGATTTTCAGCAGCTTGTTTGGAAGAAAATCCTATTTAGCCATAATAGAGATCATTTTATCTCTCTCACATTGTATGCTCACAGTTATGACACTTAGAGAAGCTCTAGCAATTTTCCCATGAAATTTACCTCTGCTGAATCCACTTACTCCTATCATTTGCCAATTTTAGGGCAAGTTTTGTTCTTATCTATGGACACCGGCTCTTCTACGATGTGGGTCGTTGATGGGGCTTGCAACTCGCCAATATGTAACGGTTATCCGGATAGTGGACGACCGAAGAACAAATTCTACTACGGCAACTCAACAACATTTGCACGCACTAATTCTGATTTCGCCTTCAATTATGGCACTCGATGGGCGGCCGGCTTCATTGGAACAGATACTGTTGCTTTTGGAAGTGTGTCGAAGTTTTGAGGCTGAGTTTATTTTGATAAATTCTAAAGATCTTGGACGAGAGGGCTCCCCGTTTGACAGATGGGTTGACGCCACGATAGTCTATAAGGCGGGTGTAGTCAGTTTGAGATCGCAGTCGCCTTTGGTGCGAACGACTTTCCTGTTTTCGCTCAGCTTTGATCGCTACAAATAACGGCTGAATAGCAACACAACAGCACCCCACCTCAATCTTGCCTAATTCTGCGAGGCGAAATATCATGCTTCTCCAGATTCAGGAATGTCCCAAAGAACGTGTGTAGATGTAATATGCAGATGACCTATAACAGCTAAGGCGAGTTAGGCCGCTCCTACTAAGATCAGAGCTGCTAAGCTGTCCGGGAAGAAATCCAAAATCTTTATGGAGCCTATTAAGGCGAGACTCTATGTGGTTTCAGAACCTTCTCTTCATCCTGAAGTTTGGTTTGAAAGAAGTTTTTCTTTTGCGTTTAGAACTAACAGTATGGTATGGACAACAGTTTGGCGTGTCTACTACACTCGCGCCCTTCTTCGGCACAGTTCCAATTGATGGCGTGTTTGGTCTTGGATGGAGCGAATCCGACAATGTGAGTCTAGGGAGGCTTCGACATATATGCACAGCTATCTTTAGCCTCATTATTTTTGTACAATCGAAATATCACATTCGCGACCTTACGCTTTTGGCATGGTGTGTCACGTGGGACACACGCGCTTTTGCACAAGTAGGACCCGTGCTCCACCGCTTGAGCATGTGGTCCTACGTGGAAGGAATTTTTGCTCAGCTGCATAGTACTCCGAAAATGCGCGGATTTGAAACAAACCAAAACGCAAATATGCACGAGCTTGAAGCTAATTCACGAAGTTCACCTGCATAAGAGGTAGTAACTGAGTAAGTTAGCCTTCATATAAATTGTTCTTTTACTTGTCTGTTTCAACCACGTATTAAAGATGTACAAGAGGATGTCTGCTCTGCCCATCCGTGTATGGATTGCTTGAACATTTGTTAGTATACCACTGTATAGGAGTTTGCTCATTAAGATTGCTTCACAAAAATATAACTGGGAAAAGGGCGTGCTCACCCGGTTGAGCACGCGGTCGCACGCGTCGCACCATGCGTGCTCAACCAGTTGAACACATTGTCGCGAATGTGATATAATTCTCCTATTTCGCAGATCTACAGAGATTGAGTGCGATTTCAGATGCGTGCACCAATTTCAATGTTAATGCATTATCTGGACAGTAAACAATTCACAGTTTGGATGAACAGAAGTGTGAGTTTATTGCTTTTTATGTTTTCAAGTATGTCTGTGTCATTTTTCCTAAAGTTAAATAGTTTTTTGAAAAGTAAAGGAGGCGATCAATACATACGCCGCGACGCGACCGCTTCGCATTCGAATCCAGATAGATCCTTTCGAATTCGACGCATTGAATCACATTGGTGGCCCCCTCATTACAGTTTATCTGCTTCGATAGCATTCATGTGTCCCACCCGAGCTTGAAGAGCTTGTTCATTTTTCCCCAGCACAGCTCGTATCGTTGAACGCTGCCGCCGAGCTGCTCGTATCCTTGAACGCGCCCGTGAATCGACCAATCACAGCCGAGCAGCGTACCTCTTGTCATGCAGCCAGCGAAATAAGGCGGGCGTCGGAAACATTGATTTTCATAGTTTGGAATTTTTATTTCCGATGCCTGTAATCTAAGGAAACTTTACTTGGCTTAGAAAATGAGGAGAACATTCCTTACGAGCAAAAATTGGGGTTTCTAATCGCTATTCTAATGGGTCAGAATCGCTATTCTAATGGGTCAGATATTTAAAATAGAAAAAAAAGAGAGAAAATTGTGGAAAAGGAAAAAATGAACATTTGAAATAAGAACAGCACAAACCTACTTGACAAAACGCTTACGTGACACAACCTAATTGACCCTTTCAGGCAACTCATGGAACAATGCAGGTTGGAGGTTACATAACCTATGGCGGTTATAATGACGTCCATTGCGACAGAACTACATTCTATGTGCCATTAGCCATGGACAAAAAGTGGGCTGTGGACATAGAGGGCTTCGAAATTGGTTCGTTCACCTATGCTGGTGAAGGCGACAAGGTATGTCATTGTTCTAATTTCGATAGGATAGGACACTCGCAACAGCTCTTACGTTATCAATGCCTTGGGACACCATCTATTAAGGCACTCTCCGACACCGGTACGTCATGGATCGGAGTCCCAAACGATCTGTTGAACAATATCTTATGGCAAACAAGGGGCTGGTGGGATAATAGTCGTCGACTTTACATCGTCGAATGCTCAACAATGCATACCCTCCCTCCTATGGTATTCCGTATAGCTGGCCTTAAATTCACCGTACCACCGGACCAATATATTCTCGATCTTAATATTGGTAATGGTCAGGTGAGTACAACTTAGTTCTCAAAATTTTTGTGGATTATGTTCGAATTATTTAGTGTGTGCTGGCAGTATTCCCTGTGGAAGCCGGGGCTTTCAAGACACAATTCATCCTTGGTCAACCTTTTATACGAACGTACTGCCAGACATACGACATGAAGAACAAGCGAATTGGGATATCCGTAGCGAGGCATCAGAGGATTTGAATCAGCACAGTGATCCTTTTCAGAGGACTCCGATTACAAAATAGTGCTTCTATAAATTCATGTGGTCATTTACCACTTGCGATTGTAATAATTGTATTAAACGCATATAATAAAAGTGTCCAAACGGTTCTGACACGACTAAAAAAGACTTCTACATTGCAGATGCTTTCGAAATTGGTGGAATTTTAATCGTTAGTCTGTGCGGCTTCAAACATACTCAGACATTCGCCGAATTGAAGCCTCATTTCATTGAGGCTCGGACTGCTAAAACGGCCGAGGTTGAGATGTCATTCTAAAATTGCTGTTCAGTTGCTATTCGGTTGTTGTTGGATTGCTGTTAGGCCCCTATAGAAAAATTGAATATCAGTCCTATAGCGACCGAATAGGAGCCGAACAGCAATTCTAATGACACCTCAACCCGCCCATTTCAGCAATGCGACCCTCAGTGACATGAGGCTCCAACTCGACGAATGTCTGAGTAAATGTGAGCTGCTTCCGTTGTCATATCCACTGTCTTGAAATCTTCGAAGGTGTTTTTAGTTTTTCTTGTTTCAAAGAGCAAATCCTTACTTATCTGCGGCATGTTTTTGTGTTCTCTGACTTGCATTGTTTTAAATGAAAATTTCAAAGTCGATACACCAAAATTTTTCTTTTCATTTTACATTCTCAAGCAAGGAAATTCGGTGTTGGAATCGCAATGAAGTTTAAGGCGTTTAGCGAACAACTTCATTGCACTCCGAAGTTTCTGCCCGCGGTGGATCCGCGGTACGCCCGAGGTGGAACATCGGTTTTCATGTGCGGATCCGGGCGTGTGCGCTTTCAGGAAACCAGTATTAGCAGTGCAATGCGATTTTTAAAACAATATACATCGGTCATTTCGAATTGCATCTACTTAATTACCCTACTCTGGGCATTACTGGTAATTTTGTTGCTTTCAGCACAAGCAAACTCTTTCTGCGCCTGTGTTGCATTTAATATTTCTGTCAACAACGAGTCCATATTGGAGTATCCGAAGAAGAAAGGTAAAAGCAAATTCATGGCGGCATTTCCACTTCATCTTGCAAGCGTCTGCACATCCCGGGACTCGAACTTACCTCTTTCCAAAGCTGATGATTCCAAGTCCAGTGCCTTATCCATTCGGCCATACGTGTCGATGAAGGGGTGATTCCCAAAGCGATGATGTCTGAATCAGCGCTACTGCGGATCCACCGCGGGCATGTGCGGTTTTATAGCGGGTAACCGTGGATCCACCGCGGATCGGCTCCATACAGCGAGTCCAGCGCGGACAGAAAGTTCAGAGCAATACCATTATGATAAGGAAGTAGCGGGGATCGTTTTTGTGTGAAAATCTCAGAACGATTCTGACAATGAGGTTGAAGTGTGCCATTGGGTCAGCGGTCGGAATCTTTCCGAAGCAGCACTAGCTTGTTATCTCGTGGTTACTGCTGGTAATTCATTTTTGGAAATTCTCTTTTATGAATCACATTCAAAACAACAATCAGTCTTTGCTACGCTTCCAAGATGAGCGGTCGACCATCTTTCCACCAGCTACCTAACCATGATGCTACACGTGTGGAGAGAAGACTCCGATCCAACACGCCGTCGGCTGGCGCGGGTCGTATGCCCACATATTCGGCAGTTATCTCCAAGTGCATAAGAAGAAAGAAGGGTGCAACATCAAGATGGAGACCTACGGCTGGAGGTAATATGGCTACTGCTGAACTCTATGCAAACAAGATCGATGGTAATCGTTCCATTGCGATATATAGGTGTAATAAAGAATAAAAAGAATCACATCATTAGTTTGTGCAAGAAGTGAGAATATGAAGAATAAAAAGATTGGGGCTTATTAGCGACGTGCTAGTGACGGCTTCTCTGCACAAAGAGCTTGAAGACATAAATTTTCAGAAAGTTCAAGCAGTGGCATCTGCTCCAATGATGAAGCTGCGCTAGCAACCATCAATTTTTTCTTAAAGAAGACTGAACATCCTACTTATAATATTTTATCCTACAGTGAAGAACTCATGAAGCTCGCTATTTTGATCTCTCGCTCCAGCGGTCGGATATGTGCTCAGCCATTGTTGCACGAGTCCAGTTGGAAAGAAGAGGATCGAATCCATCCAAAATCCTGCTGCAGGCGTCCATACAGCCTTATATTATTTCTGAAGGTGAATTGTGCAAGGATAATGAAAGAAAAGTAAAAAAGAAACATTCACAAGGTTTCTGCACGCACCCAGTAAACCAGTGAGAAATATTTTTTCCGCAGAAGCTGCGCCATATTAGTTTAAGTCTGTGCGCTTACTTGCAAACAAGTATGCATAAATAACTTCTGCATCCCTTCACTGATGGAGAAAGGAGCTCCGGCGCTTAATGGTGTGGAAACCGCCAGGGTACGAGTTCACCGATGGAGAATGGGTCCGCCTTGGACCGATATATGTAGAGAAGAACGTCACGATACACGTCCACCGACGGAAGATACATAGGTCCATCGTGACCAGCGGTGCGCGGAATTTCCTCTGTTCACTTTCACGCTTGCCGTTCTGCAGGCCTTCTGTCTCACGAATTACGTTTGACTGCAAATTTTCCGTCGTGTTTTCCAGGCAGTGCTCGAGAAACACAACGAATGCAACGTACAGTGGGCGTCGATGGCGGTGACCCGTCTGCGACCTCGAGAAGCACGCGGCGCGACCGCGCCGCTCGAGCAGCAATCCTCTCCGGGACATCAAACTATGGGGTTTTCTTGATAATCAGTTAGTTTTCATATTAGCTACCATCAAATATGATAAACAACTATCAAGAAAACCCAGATTTGCCATCGCAACGACGATCCCATCGTGAGCGGCGCGGTCGCGGCGCGTGCTTTTCGAGGCCGCAGACGGGTCACCGCCGTCGACGCTTACTACGTGAAACTTTAAATCGCGTATGTGCAACCGGAAATGGACTACTGAATTACTCAAATTGCAGTCAGATAATAAACGGAAATTTATTCACAACAAGGGTTTGTTACAAACACCAATTTATGGGTCAGAAATTCCACTTTTTAGAGACCTCCTAGGTAGCCGAGAATTCTGACTTTCTCTACGTACATATTCTCGACCGAGAATAGAAAAATGAAGAGTTTTTGCAGAGTTCCAACAGCCCTGAATCATATCACAGCGGAACACCTTCATCTGGAAGTGAGCAATCGTCACAGAGTGTATAGAAAAATAGGTAAATAGCGTTACCACGAAGCTGAGGCGAATTCTTTCCAGTACATGTCAGTCGGTGGTCCTCCAATACTTATCTATTAGGTCGTCAAGTATGAAATGTCTGATTTTGAATGAGACAGTTTCGAGTAATGTTTCTCCAACAAGATGAGGTGCGAGCAATCCAAATATGTCCCTGTGCTACCGGCACAGCCTTCCCGTTTTAGCGGTAGCATGGTTGCGCCAACAGCTTGGAAGGCTGGGATGCAAGTGGCAATAAGTTGGCGAAGGGCATTTCCAACATCATGTTGAAAGTGGAACATTTTCTCTACCAAGAAGTACACCAATACTTGGGAGAAGTTGTGGTCAAGTAGAGCAAGGTTTGGCCAGTACATTGAATGGCAGGTGGATTTCCCTTTTTGTTTCCCTGGCCTACGCAGAGCGCCTTTGCAGAAAATGGCCAAAAAATGGCACCAATTTTTGGGGATCAAACTGCGGAAAATTCATTCATCGTACCACTTTACCTTGTCATATTGCCCTGAACACCTGACTAATACAGGGTTACGAACGCCAAACCTTGCTGCATACACAGGCATAGTTTGACTCCTATCCGCTCAAGCCACAGCTTCCAATTCATCGTAATCCAAGTTCATCACAACGCTCACTTTTCAGGTTTATATCACAGGGAAGAAATTTCTCGAAACATCGGTGTCCCGTTCCTTTATTAGCCAGTCCCTCTCCAAATATTTCTTGCGTATTTCGAATTGTCCTTGCTTTGCAGGCTTCGCGATGGAACCCTTACTCCGAAATGATACGATTTTTTGTCTTTGAGTAGTTTCACAAAAGTTCCTCTCAGACAAAAATTTTAAAGTTGATCAAAAATTATATAGGTGATTTCGAGAGGCGGAGATTGTACCTTCATAATGGAAAGAAAGATGAGAGTGGATCTGCGATAACCCCGAAGATATCAGCTGTCAAACTGACCACTCAAAAAATCAGACATTTCATACTTGACGACCTAATACAATTTCAACTGGACAGTTGAGTTGAAATGACTGCACAGGGCTCAAATAACATTGAGTTCTCACCTATGAATGCTTTTCTGCGGACCATTGGGAATCCAAACCAACCACACCTTCCAATTTTCGCAAATGAATGAAAAAAAATCTTGAAAGAACTTATAAACAAAGTGAGAACTTTTACGGCAATTTCAATCTCTAAGCTCTATTCTAAACAATGCTACGGATGAAAAATCAAAGCCTACAATCATTCTGTCCGTTACTGCAAATTCATATTAAGATGACCAGGTTACAGTGCATCCATTTTGAATTGTTCTTCGTTCTCTTACGGTTCGGAGGTGTTGGATGAGCTGCCTTCGTCGATGTTGTCGACAACGATATCTTCAAGAAGCCTGTTAGCGAAGTGAAGAGATGCCATTTATATATAACGAATATCTTGTGTTTAGGAGGCAATGTTCTGGTGTGATTCAACAGCGGAATTCGGTCAGGCAAAACTTATTACTGACGATGGTGTGGTCAATCGTTTGGAATTCCCCACTGGTTGACTCCCAGGTTCAGCGCAGGGAGGATGGTCCTTGAAACTGTGAGTTACTACGGATGTCTGCTTGTAATGAATGCTTCCAAACAAATAGTGTGACTCTTGGTCACCCTCCTAGGGTTTACTTGACTTTCAGCATGAGTGCGCTCGAAACGTTGCTGGAAGCTTCTTTACCATGTTCTATGATCTTACTCTCAACTCTTAATCCCTTCACCCATAAAGCTCTTCAACCACCCCTGATTTTCTTGCCCTGATTCCTGCCATGACCTGTCCACACAAAACTTATGACGCTCTTCTTCACTTCAACCCCTACCTATGATAGAAAACTTCGAAAAATGTTTATCCAGTGTATGAGTGTTATGCACAGCAGTGTTTGGGTATCGAGTGTACTCGTTTTCCATCATATTTTCAAAGAGAAGGACAACGCAAGCGTGACGTTGTCAAACAATCTTATCTCCACATCTGATAAAAGTGTGAGCGAAAAGCATGATCTGTGGACGAACGCATGACCTGTGACTGATCTGTGGCTGAGCCTAAAAGCAAGAAATATGTTGAAGTACAGAGTGTACCAAAACATTTGTAATTTGATGTCAAAATATTTGTTCACACTTCTTAGAGACTAATTGGAGCAGAAATAGAAGTAATAAGGAATCTGCGTGCATTGAGCATACCTTGAGGCGAAATTGGTATGAAATGGCTGCGGCGGATTGCATTGCAATAACTCCAAGCTCATAGAACAACATTTCAAGGATAATAGTGTAGTGCCGCGGGCTCACTAGAAGTTCAATGCTTGTGAAGAAAAAAGTTGATTCATAACACGCTATGACCCGTCCATGAATAGGGGATAGCGATCTAAGTTTCTATATCTTGAAAATCCTTGACTCTCCATCGAAGCAACTTTTGCAGTATTAGTGAGATTATCTCTGACTTATTTTATGCCAAAAATTTCAAACGATAAAATTACCCTGGCTGCTGCCTTTCAAGTGTACCCATGGCATCTCTAACCGCTCCATTTGAGTTTGAAAATTGCTTGAAAACATCAAACGGTTTATATTGACTCAGGTGAACCGCTCAAATAAGGCTCTTAAAGGCAATGTGTTAGGTCGTTTTGGGCATCGAGATGTCAACGGAGTCCAATTCTTCTCGACGCGCTGGTTCCACTGATGTACTTGAAATCCGAAAGAACGGCCAAAAACCCCTACTTTTGAGGCAAAATGTGGTCTTGACATGGACGAGTTTCTCTGACCGCAAACAAGGAGGAAACGGCGAGAAATTGAGAACGTTTATCGAAATGAACTTCTCAGCAGCAGCTATTATAGACAGAACAAGTGTCTCCGTGTTGGAAAACAATGCCGTACCCTCAGTATGCTTCCATTGCGGAATGAAGCATCTCGTATAACTGGCCGAGGATTTTGAAATTTTAGGCCAAAGGATCCCGTATTTTTCGGGGTTTTCGACGTCTTTTTGGAATTTAAAGTACATGTATGTGCTCAGCAGCCCGAATAGGTTTAGATGATGTGGGAGCTGACACACTGCCTTTGAGCAGAAACGGTGGAAGGTTAACTAGCCTATCTTGTGATTGTCCAAGGCGGCCTACTACTAACACCTTCCTTGAACAATACATCAAACAATGTCTGAACAATGTTCTCCTTCACATTCTCAGACTTCAAGATCACCTCGTTCTTCCAGTGCTGTGTTGGAGAAGACAGTGATGGTGAATGTGTTGCAGCAACCCGACGCTTGTGGTGTCTTATGGCCCGCGCTCGCCAACTGCGTGTTGGCCGGGTCGTAGGTAGGGGCAGGGTATACCGGAGACTGCTGTTATGGAGCATCACCGGGTAAAATGGAGTTGGGGGGCACTTGGTATTGGTCAATAATATGACCTGTCCTACACGTTCTGACGTGTTTGCATTTCTGGTAAGTATTATACGTTAGGATAGCTAACAAGTCAGAGCGTTCTGAACATCTCAGCTAGCAAGTCAGAACGTGTAGAACAGGCCAAGTTATCGACTTTTGTGAGGTGCCCCCTCCCCACTCCATTTTCCCATCACCCGCTTACCATGACATCCGAAAGAAGTATGAAGCGATAACTCGCATGAGAGAAGAAAAGACAGAAATACTCAAATGTTTAGTCGTAAATTTGACAAATCACATAGTCAGGAAAGTGCATGTAATGATTGCCTTTGAAGTGGAATGTAACGAAAAATGTGGGGGAAAAGTAAGAAGAAGTCGTGCTGCTAACGGCGAAACTCACCCGAACGACTATTACTCACCAGTAATGCTACAAACATGTAGTACTTACTTGACGGCTGCAGAATCACGCGCAACGTTGTTGTAGCGTTCTTGCATGCATTCTTGCACAGTACCCTTTGGTTAAAAATAAAGAAGATTAGATTTCTCAATGTTCACTTCTTTTGTCAACACGTAGTCGACAACATTCTATTTTTTATTTTCAAGAGTAGTAAAAATGCACTTCCATGCAAGTGAAACCGATAACATGTAGCGATATCTATCTGATCCTAAACACAGTAAACTCGTCAGAACACAACATATTGACTTGAACTCAAAGAGTTAGCCAGCATGAGTTCAGGAGAGGTGAATGTTTCCGAAAAGGACTACGTCATGTGCTCAAATCACATGATCTGGATTCTGGAAAACAAAAAAATCTGGAAAACAAGGTTGGTAATATAAAAGCTTCATCTTTTCCAACAACATCACCACAAATCTTCTGTACATTTGCTGCCGAATAGTAATCGTAGAATCTCATGATATCTCCGTTTCTCTTTACGTTTCAAACTACACCGCTCGCAGTAGGCTCCGCTGGAAAAGAAAGTGTTAGAAGCTCTGGCAATAAAGCGCTTATCAGCAGAGATAAACAATGAGGAAGAGATGATGGATGCAATGCGGCTTATAACATAGCGCTGGAGATTGCAACAGCATCAAATCTGTCGTACCAG
Organism: Ancylostoma ceylanicum; assembly: GCA_000688135.1. NCBI lineage: Eukaryota > Metazoa > Nematoda > Chromadorea > Rhabditida > Ancylostomatidae > Ancylostoma > Ancylostoma ceylanicum. The sequence goes on from JARK01001531.1 coordinate 213,802, forward strand.
TGGCTCTCATTCCTAGAGGAAGGGCACAACCGCTCTGTCGCACAATCGCATCTGTCGCTGCTCTGTTTGCGATTCTATGATTTGAGTGCTCGCTTGGTCAGTCTGCTCAAACGATTGTTGGTATGAAAATCAGTAGCTTCAGTGCAATGATTGTATGTTGTAGGCCTGACGAAGGTATTAGTATACCGAAAGCTCGCCAGTGAAGTTATATCACACAGGAGTTTTCAAGTCAATACACAACAACGAATATCTCCGTTTCTGTTATGAGGATGATCCCCAATTTGGTGGCTCCTTTTACGCTCGACATGAAGATGAAACTGCCGTGTGCACGATCTCTCATATTTAGCTATTCCGTGACACATGACAGCTCAGCTCTAGGCCAAGAAAAGTTGACTGCATCCTTAATGACGCCTAGTTCATGACGGATCGGTCATTTGCACAAGCGCGTGCGGAATTAGGCTTCATGAAAAAATTAAAACCTGGAACGTTCTGTAGTGCGTGATGGTAGCAATTGAGGGGATGATGGCAGCAAATAGAGCGAGATACGAATTCTGTTTGGCCGTCGTCTCTGCACAGACCTTACTAACTGCTTCGGAGTTAGGATGATTTTTTGCATACTACATATTGCCATTGCTGATACAACACGTATTCCTTCTTTTTCCGCTCTAGGACGTGTGTCTTGGAGATGTACATATGCTCCATTTGAGAATACTATTCTACTTTGAAACGGGTTCGTACAAAACCGAGGGAGTGAGTCTTCTGAGATCAAGAAACAGTGAGAAAATTTCAAAAAAAAAAGAGAAAAAAAGAAGAAAAGACAGCATTACTGCATGATTATGCTATCCTGTTTTCTCTTTATCCTTCATTTTTTGTTTGAAACCTCTGTTTTCACGGCGTTATGAGAACGAGATGTAGATAGCAATGAGAATGCTGTCACTAATCCCACATTCAGGCTTAGGCTTACATGAAAAGGTATCGCCAGCATGGATGAGCGGAAGTACTGCATAAGACCGGAAGTCGGAAGTTGAAAGAGACTTGGAATACTGGAAATTTGGAGGGAGCAAGCACAGTATCTTTGAGTTCGCATAACTAAGCCATCGAAAATTCTTCAGGAACTCAGGAGCTATATGCTTGCATGACGTCAAGATTAAAAAACTTCCGACTTCCGAAAACCGGAATTCCGCTCATCCCTGATCGCCAGGTTCAACCTAAAAGGCGGTCCAACTTCTATTCACTGAGATATCCAAAATACTCGTAGTTCTGCAATTAAAGAGTCATAATTCACCATGAATGGAAAAAAAGAAGATATATATCTTCAAACTTGGTTATTCAAACCAGTTGCAGTTCTGTAATCCATATCTACACATGCATGTGTCCTCTGTCATACTCATGTACTGTATCTGATAACATGCGCTGTACTGATAACAAAAATAGTCAGTAGCTGCAGATGCGTCACAAAAGACGTGATGCACTCGCTCTTGTATTTGGCTAGTCACTTGAAGTCGTGCCTAGAATCTAGCCCAGTGATAACCTTTCTTCGCATGCTGTCGTAGCTGTGAAAGTACGAACAGAAGGTTAGCAATGGCCTAGTTCCGTTTAGCACTTAACCTTATATGGAACTAAACTTAGTGTACTACTACTAGTAACTGCGAGTATTCTAGAATTCTTTTAGGAACGGAACCGTCTATCTCGACAGCAAAAAACAGTAACCCCAACAAAGTGGTACCGAAAACCTAGCAGTAAAAACATCATAATTCATTCCCTTTCCGCGCACCCTAGGAAAACTAAAAGATGCATACTGGGAAATATGTTTACTACAGCCATGAAGGTCTCATCGGAAGCCCTCGAGCGAACAAGTTCGATAAAACTGGCCCAACATATCGCACGCACTAATGGTTACCCTGAGAATGCGTATCCTAGAAGATCAGGTCGCTTTGCTCAGCGTAGAAATCGTATGGCAGAGGATAACTCTAAAATCGCTTTTTGCCTGTCGTTCATCTCAGATGAAATGAGCAAGGCGGTTAGGGCCAGTTTGCGTAAGGCCGATCTTGAAGATCATGTAAGGGTTGTTGGAATACCACCAGCTAATCTAAAGACTCAACTTGTTCGAAATCGCCTTTATGATCGGCTGTGTATAACACCCAACTGCGTAATATGCCCATTCGGCAAAGAGGGGGATTGTATGGTCTCTGGTGTTGTGTATCTTATCACCTGCCAGGCATGTGGAGATCAGTACATAGGGGAAACCGGGCGTCCACTCTGTATTCGGGTCAAGGAACATCTGGATGGCATGACCAGATCCAGAAAATCTAAACCTCTTGGTGTCCATCGCAGACATAGTCATGGAAACTATTCATTTGCGGTAGCCGTCACGATCTTGTCGTGGGAACCCGAAATTATAGCCCGCAGAACATTGGAGGCGTTTTGGATTACCGCCAGAAATCCAAAAATGAATAGGAAGGAAGAGTGCATCGCAGTGACCAACGAGCTGGCGCTGTACCAAGACCTTTGCGGGTTTTGATCTACGGGGTCAGATGCGGGGGCACCCTACTTACTAGTAGTGGCACACC
>JARK01001531.1:217550-282757 GCA_000688135.1 Ancylostoma ceylanicum
CCCCCCGCTCCCCCCCCCCCCCCCCCCCCTTCCGAACAGCAAGATTTCGTACTCTGGCATTATATTTGTGCATTGCCCACTGCACGTTAGTAGACGATCGTACTTTCAGTGCTACAGCGACGACAGTCTACAAAAGAATTTTGCTGATACACGCACGTAGTATGGGCAAAATCTAATCTAGCAAGTCAAATACTAGAACAAGGGCATTACGTCTTTTGTGACGCATTAAGCGTTCTCTTCAGCTCCCGAGCATTGCTATCAGATAGAGTACAAGAGCCTGGCAGAAATCACATACATAGATATGAATGGATCCGTGAAATGGAAATGTTCCAGAACATTCAACACCGAAAAGTGAAGTCACCTTTTGGGTTCAGACCTTTCAGTTATTTTCTACAGAGCTGGTCAAGCATTCTTGTCCCTCAGAGCACTACCCATTTATTCTGCCATGCCGCACCACTAATGCGACGCGGCAGAGCAGCTGAGCCATGTGGTCGCCGATGTTGATGTTCTGCTTATGTTTTCCACCATTTTCCTTCGTACGTTTGTTTCTATTCTGAAAAGAGTGGAAAGCACGAGCAAAACATCAGTACTCAGACTCACTGTGTTCGACAGCTGAAAGAAAAATTCCACCACATGCCTCATTTTGTGATTTCAAACTGTCCTCTGCGTACTCAGTGAATTCATGACCTCCCAGTAGTGCAGCCTGACTAGAATGCACGGAGACGTTACTATCAGTGGGACGCGGACTGAGCCCCATTTCCGATGACAAGTCATACAGGAACCAAAGGGCGTTATATCTATGTGCCGTAGGAGCAGCAACCCTTCCAGTAGTTTTGATGTTCGATGTGTTATCAGATTCTGTGCACGAATGTGACGTGAGCATCAAAGATTTCGCATGATTATTAGCACAAGGAAGTGATGTAGCCTTAGGTTCAGACATGTGCAGCAGTTTCTTCGTGGGAGTATTTTCTGCATCTGGGGCCGTTATACGTTATACTATGTTGTTCTTTGGTGGCAACGTCTTCTTCAGAGGACCCTAATAAAACGAAAAGGCTGAAACTAAAGTGAATGAATCAGTTGATGTAAGATCACACAGGAAAAAAAAACCACTTGAGAGATTGCATAGAATTCATCGTCTACAAACCCTTTCAGAAGGAAGCATTGTGAAAATGGCCGGATTGAGACGAAGAGGTACGTATTATTGTTACAGACGTTTATTAGTATTACAAACTCTGAAGCCGCCATTCCACGTCGAAGTCGTTTCTGAGATTGCTATATGCAAAGAAAATCCAAGAGGTAATAGTCACAGTAGTATAGATGATTATTGGAAGTCTATCCTTGAGCCTCAACTTTTGGGGAGCTTCTGGGCGGGGCCAAGACGGACTCGTCAGAGGATTACAGTTCTCGGAACAAACTTAGGTCTTCGATACACTTCATTCTGATAAAATTTGTAGAAAGGGAATGGAAGGATTGGAATTTGGATATGGAAAAAGTGGGTGCTCTTTTAAAAGAACAAAACGCTGATACTATAGAAGTTGAGACTTTTACGTTCATTTGTTAGACGGAAAAGGTACTATGGGAGTGTGAACGTATGAGCGAGGATCACAATATCTTCCGGAGCCTGGATGCAGATTACCCAGGGTAAATGTGTCGACGGAGATATACAGGGAGAAATCCTAGGGAATATAGCTCCACCTCAACATGAATGAGCGATGAGAACTCAATGGGCTAAATTTATCCATTCAATTATTCATGATTAATTAATTGTTTATCTCTTATCTCTGGTATCTTTATCTCTATAATTTATTTATTTTTCATTTACATGTCACTTAGCGGCGCTTGGATACTACTAAATACACTCAAAGACGAGTGAACAGCAAGAAAACCATTCGCCTTCTATAAACTAGCACAGAATCGTCTTTTTGAACCCATTAGACTCCGCTCTAGCCATGGTCAACTCATCACAGGAAGTGGTTGATTTCAGCACCCTTGAAGTGTAACCTCAAGCATGATGAATATGCACTTTTTGCGTTTCCTTTTCCTAAGGATCCCAAGTGTGAATCTTTGTCAGCATTGCAAAGCAGGTGACGAGAAGTGCTTCTTAACTATTCTTCATGCACTTGCATATCAGCCTTACCACCCTAAAATGCAAACAAAAGGGCCTATAAATGAGCTCGTTGAATTGCAGAGACATGCAGCGTTCTGACCCAATAATTCTTCTTGTGCTGACTTTTCGATAAATTTTAACCAATGCTTACAGATATGTGGATCATACTAGCGCTTGTATATGTACTCCCACTGTCAGCAGCACATGCGCTGAACATGACTGTGAAGCTACATGGAACTGGATCTCTGATTGCAAAGTTTATCGAGTGAGAAATTTTTTCATAAATCTACCTGAACTTAGGAAACTTCAGGGGATTTTCATGAAAGGGAAAAACATAATAGAATTAATAATGGTAATGAAATTTTCCTTTTAGAGAAAATCGATATGACGATTATCTGAGACTTCTCGAAGAACAAGAACGCAACAGAACTAAAGGAAGATACTGGACTTGGCAGGCACTATCTTCATGGTATGACGAATTCTACCTTGGCGAGGTTAAAGTCGGCACACCGGGTAATTATTTACGGCCTTCCATGAATCTCTGCCTTTTTTAATAGAACAACACAGGTTTAAGCTTCTCGTGAGTCAGCTGCTACTCTTTTCAGCTCAAACATTCTGGCTTTCTATGGACACAGGCTCATCTGCAATGTGGTTGATTGATGGTGCCTGCAATCATCCAATTTGCAACGGTTACCCTAACAGTGGACGGAAGAAGAACAAATTTTACTATGGCAAATCAAGCACTTTCAAACGAACAAGCGATAAATTCTCTCTGAACTATGGAACCGGATGGGCTGCAGGTTTTACTGGAGCGGACAACATCAGATATGGATGTATGTTGCAGCTTGTTCGTTGCTTGTTAATGTCTCTTAGTTGCTATCTAGCTGAAAGTAGACTTTCACGCAGTCGATTACCGCTAATACTAATGCTAGAGGCTTACTGGCATCAATAAGGAGGCTGCTGCTTGGACTGTGCATTCTGTCAGTCATTTCATGTTTGCTCAGGAGGAAGGGTCCCACCTCAGAATCGTTCTCGATATTCACATATTGAAGGAGTTTGTGGTGACTGCTGATCAAATTCGTGTATGTTATTCCGTGAGAAACTGCCGAAAAAACTCGTTCTCGAGCCTCGGTTTCAGCGGAGCCAATGGGCGGGTCGAGGGCGGGGCCAAGGCCTTCTGTTCACTGCCGGAGGGAGGTACCTTTTGAGGTAACTCTTACTCATAAGAAGAGTTCGTTATCTACTTCCCAATGGAATAAAAACTACGTCCCATGTATAGCGAGCAAGGGAGTACATGATGAAGAAACCATGTGATCCCTCTTTGGCTCCGCCCACCGGCACCGCCAGAGCTGGGATTTATAAAACGCCAACCATGCAAACCAACAATGGTTAGCGTGATTGATCATCCTATAGAATACGTAAGGTTGAGAGACGCAGGACGCAAAAGATGACTAACTCGGTTTTGCGTCCATGAATCCTTGCCCAGAGTTGGAGCTCACGAAATCACATATGCTATTGGGATCAGCGTTTACTAGAGATTACTTCAACAACAAAACCTCAAGAATGGGGGTGAGACGGGGTGAGACGCTGGCTTTAAGAGAAGCACTCTACCGATAACAAATCCTTTCAGAACTATCTGAACAACGACTGCTAGCAGTAGGAGCATGAGTTGCACTTTTCAAAATTCACGCTATTTTCAATTCCAGCGTTCGTGATGAACCAACAACAGTTTGGTGTGGCTAACTCTCTCGGTCCATTTTTCGGAACAGCTCCTATGGACGGAATTTTTGGTCTCAACGGGTTCAACGAGTATCCAAATGTTAGCAATTTGCTACTTCATGTGCTCTGATTATTTCAAACCTTAACGTTATAGCTAAATGCCCCGATGCCGTCAGTGAAGCACTTTATGGATAAACAGCAGTTTACTGTCTGGATGAATAGAAGGGTGAGACAGTTTGGTCATTTACAGCATGGCAGGCATGCTAATTCCTTATGCAATTTCTTAATCAAAAATAGATTTCTGAAGTTTCAGGTTGCCATCAGTAAAGGAGCAATTGGAGGTTACATCACGTACGGTGCTTACGACAAAACCAATTGTGAACCGCAAATTTACTACGCACCATTGGCAGTGGCTAACAGATGGATTGTCAATATCGCAGGATTCAGTATAGGGTCCTTCACCCGCACTGCTAATGAGCATGTACGACTGCAGTGTTTAGAAACTGCATCACAGGATATTAAGCACATGTTCTTCAGGCCATATCCGACACTGGTACAACATGGATTGGTGTTCCAAAAGGGGTTCTCGACAATATTCTAACGCAAACGAAGGGTTGGTGGGATGCCAACAGGAAGCTCTATATTATCCCGTGTTCCAAAATGCAGACGCTACCAAGAATGGTATTCCATATTGCTGGTCGGAAATTCACAGTGCCTTCAGTGCAATATGTCTTGAATCTGAACCTTGGAAATGGCCAGGTACGTGGGGTTTCATACAAGATTAACATCATGTCTACGTATATACTGCCTGGTTTTCATTACTAATCAGATTCTTGTAGTGCGTGTTGGCTGTATTCGCAGTCGATTCCGGAGCCTTCGGCGCACAGTTCATCCTCGGCCAACCGTTCATTCGCACTTTTTGTCAGACATATGACATCGCTAACAAAAGAATCGGCATATCCGTTGCACGACCTCAAAAAACCTAATTGGTTATTAATGCAGTATCCATATTGTTTGATGTATTTGTAATTGAGATCTCAGCATCTGGACCTTATAAAATTCCTGCTGTCGATAATGTATAGCAGTCTCATCTACTGATATTTTCATATGCATAAAAAACTTCAGATCACTGCGTCTATGACTCTGTTAACAAAATCACGAAAGGGCCGTAGTAATTGCGCCGTAACCAACGGTTATAGAGAAAGTTATGTCCTTGGACAACTGCCGGTTCCCCAAGTTAACCGACTTATAACCTGGACATAGCCACAGTGCAGCCATCACTTGAACGAAATCTTCGTGTACTTATATCTCTCAATCTCGTTTGCAAAACTCCGCTAGCGGGAGGAACCGAACGCGTGACAGACCGCACGTGAGACTGCAGTCATCACGCTGCGCCACCGTGCAAGTGGTCCCTCGCAATTACATAGTGATTAAGGAAGTCGACTGCATACACATCGCTGTTGTAAATATACCTTGTACTAGTGGTGAGATAACTGATTCATAGGGAAAGTATTCTAGTGAGATAACTGATTCATAGGGTAAGTATTCATTACTGAACACTGTATTGAAAGTCAATCAATCTATCTTTGGTGTGGTTTTTTCCATTTCTATGGCAGAACCACGCATAACTAATGTGTTTAAACCTTTTTTCACTATTTTGAATGAGAACAAAAAGGTGAAAAACGAAAATGCAAATCTTTGCCCATCTGCGGGATTCCAACCATGCACTAACATCGCAGTGACCTATCGCGTTAACCACTCCGCCACATCTCACTTAGTGGTGGAAGACATGAGTGGCCTCCACAGCCTCATAACACAAACTAATGCAAACTAGTCAAAAACTGGTATACTTAGTGTGAAGCCTCGATATGCAGTGCTTCGAACAATGTTAATTGCATTTCAATATGCTGAATTCTAATTCAAGATGCGATAGGATTCGTTTCCAAAACTGGTTCATTGTTTTGTTTTGATAAAAAGAACCGTGAGAGGCTTTCAAACAAAAACAATTCCCTTACATCCTTGGTCCTTTGGAGCATCAGATTCACAGCTATGATGCGTAGTTGGATGAGCATTCGTTTGGCGCGCGCAAAAGCGTAAAATTGGAGCATATGGAGATCCCGGTTATTAAAAAGTCCTCGAGAGGACTTTTTAATAACCGGGATCTCCATTTGTCTGCGTCTATGATATCTGCGCGTTCTCTGCGCGCACTCTAGCAATATCGATATGGCAGTGCCTGTGCGACTGCTCAACCGATGGTTCAGCAGCGCCCGAGGCCAGGATCCAAAGCGTGGTGTAACCCGCTGGTTATACCACGGTTATAGAAATATTGATATTTTGATTTTTCACACTATATTGGCCTCACAACTGTTTCGGGTTATGAAATGTACAACTGCCGGTTTAACTTGCTGGTTAACCGGCAGTTATAGTGCAATTACTACGGCCCGAGGTTGTTATTCCTCGCAACCAAGAAACGGCAGATTTTCCCGTTTTCTTAGTTACGCTTTCCGTTCTAGAGCTACTTTTAGACGTTCTTTTTCGAAACCATTGCAGCCAAGAGCCTTCCATGGGAAACTAGAGAGGGCTAGAGATAGATAGCAAGAGACAGAGGGATAAAAAATAGCAAGCAGCTCTCAGCGCCAATCCATCTTCTTTAAAGAACCACCTATCTTCTCCGGAATCAATTATTTCCAAACGTATTTGCACCTTGCATTGAGTGAACATTGATCAATCAAAATAGTGGCTAAATTCTTCGCATTCTTGGGGTTTAGCTAGAAAGTGAAGAAATTAGAATACAGTGCTATTGTATAACGTGCTCCGAGGGCAATACACTTGTTAACAATTGTTAAGGCTATTGAACACTCACTAACAGCGCACGTCAGGCCTCGGTAAGGCAGTGTAAAGAAAGCCGCTGCTCCCGGTTTCCCCCTTGATGAGCAGTTCACCTTTGATCTGAAATGAACCACGTTCAACTTTCCGACTTTTTGAGCCACGCTTGGCAGTTTCTTCCATGAGTCCAAAGAGCAAAACGACTTGAAGTAACGGGTGCGGGTGTTACGTAAGCGTAGACGAGCTTGTTAACTTTGTGGATATGTTGGTGAGCACTGGAAACGATGAACCAGTGTTGTCATTTATAGGCGATTCGTTGGTTTTTCTCGTGAGGTCAAGGAAGACTTCGCACTTATTTAGCTCTGGGTTTGTGTAATAGCGAGAATTAGAAAATGTTGATTCAGTGCGTTTGAGATACACGCAAAGCAAACCTTGAGTTTCGAGTGTACGCGTTCGCGTTTTGTCACATTTTCAAAGAGAAGGACACTGCAAGCGTGGTTACTACACGTCAAAATAGTTGTTCACACTAAAATGTATGTGCCTGATAGCAGTGCGATGTCTTTAGTTTTAAACAGATTGATAAACAGTGAATATGATGATAGTATGTCGACATGTACCTGCTAGGAGTCGCGTGGGGCCATGCTATGACAGAGTGAAGAGTCATGGATGGATATATTTGCTGAGTTTGTTGAAAAAGGTCCTGACAGGTGTTTACGCAAGGAGCCAGGAAAAAGATGAGGTGAAACATCGAGAACATAACAACAACTTTTACGAGTAGATCCAACCGCTTGAATTTATGGTCATCTGTAGAGGAATAATATTTATAGGAAACAGCCCCTATCTCCGCTTTCATCCATTTTTAGATCGTCTGGAGTGCAAATTATGGTCTTAAGCTACTGTGCAACACCAGAGGATGATACTAGAGGATGGATCGAGGAGTATTCAGCTGCACAATTTTTCCATCATGCTCAATCCTCCCATAGCGTCAAAATAACAAAATAGTAGACCTCAACTTCGAGATATTGAGCAGATCTCCTGGTGACAGCTTTCATCAATGCTTTTAGAACTGCTTTGACGTCACCGAATTTTAGTCCATAACTCTGAGAAACGAATCTCGACACTGAATCATTTGCGCCAACATTGGAGAGTTAATTTGGCGAGCATTTCCTTTTGCATAGGCTGGTTATATTCTGGGTTCAAGCCGCTGCCTCGCTATGCTATCAGATCCAAATCTGCGGAGCAGCTTGGAACGAATTTTAGCGAACAAGAACCCTTCAATTCACCCTCAAAAAAAAAAAAACCAAGGAAAGTAGGCAGACCTGAGCAAGAATAAAATTCTAGAAAGAAGAAGAAATTGGCTTCAAATTGAGCACAAAATTCACGGTTGAACAACAACTTCACATTTTGAAGTATTATGCCTAAGTACGTGGTTCAAAGGATCCAACATCGATTCTACAACAACGTAATACATCTGAAACATCTGAAAGCTCTCTTCTTTTTTAGAGAATACTTTCTTTCGTTTCCAATAAGCGTCAATGTACTTGAGTTTTAGGGATATGTAGAGAAAAGTCGAGTCAACAGAAACACAACCATCCTCTTCTTCAACCCAGTATTAGGTTGGTAAGAAAGTCTTGCACCAAAATTTGTTTTTTGATTCAGAATTTTATAGGCTTTGAATTGAAATGTTTTGGTGATAGGATATGGTAGAACGTTTTGGAAGCTTCCACTAAAAGGGTATATAAGCGCTTGCGTTTCACTTGCATTCAACAAAGACTTCGATAAGCAAAATCCAAATTCATACCATAGTGTACTATGAATTTCTGCAGGGCCTTAACGCAGCAGACGCCACCGCTAATATCTGTGCTGCATTCAAGGGAGATGTCACATCTCGTTGGGCTGTCAATAGTTTGTTTTAACGTTTCAAGTCCGAAGATATTTCGCTTGAAGATCGACCCCACTATGGTCGCCCAACTGACTGCAATGATGAGGCTTTGCGCGATGCTCTTAGGGAGAAGCCCAGCGCAACTACACGTGAGCTTTTGATGACTCTTGGCTGCGGCCGTACAACAATCATCAGGCATCTCCAAGCGCTGGGTTACAGAAAACTAATGTTGACTTGGGTCCGTTACGAATTGAGTGCCTTGCAGTTGGCCCCAAGAGTGAGTGTGTGTGAGTCTCTGCTTCTTCGGGCCACACAGAAGAGACTTTCTCCGATAAATCGTTACTGGAGATAAGAGTTAGTGCTGTACGTTAATCACACACGACAGAAAAGTTGGCTCGTGGCGGACCACCTCCAAAAGAGCCGAAAGGAGAACTGCACGAAAAGAAGGTTTTGCTGTGTCGTTGGTGGGATTCCGAGGGAGTGCTGTACTGAGAGCTGCTGTCGCCTGGGCACACCGTGCCCGCTGAGGTCTACACTTATTAACTACAGAAACTGGCAGACGCAATTCGCTTGAAAGGAAAATTGACAATGTCGTTCTATAATACTTCATAACAAGGTCCGATCCTACGTGGCAAAGCTCACTCGCCAGAAAATTGCCGAACTTGGATGGGAGATCCTGCCACACCCTGCGTATTCATCAGACCTGGCTCCATCGGACTATCACATGTTTCGAGCTATGAAGCTGCATCTACGAGAGAAGAAATTCGATAATCAGACCCAAATGGAAAACGAGATTTCAAGCTTTTCCGCCTCGCAGCTGTCGCAGTTCTGGACTACTAGAAAGTCTAGTGAAGCGGTGGACATACCTCCATGATAGTGATTATGTTGTTGATTGATACCTGTTTATAGTAGAGCTAACATTGTTTGAGAATTGTGCGAAGTTTGGCGCAAGATTTCCGGACCAACCTAATATATCTGATATCTACTGACTCGTCGACTGCAGGACCACGAATACCGTCGCTGGAAAGTTCTTGCATGCGTTCTTGCACGGTCACTATCAGATGATAACAAAAATGATTGGACATTGTTTCATAATTTCACCCTTTCTGTCAATATGCAGTTCATGACGTCTTTCTATGTTATCCCCAACCACAGTAAAACTGCACTTACAAGCAAGCAAAACTGATAGCATGAAGTGCTGCGTACCTGCTGCTGAACATAATAAACTCTCCACACCGGACTAAAGCTGGAAGAGCTAACAAGCATAAGTTCAATAGGGGCAATTGTTTCCAAATCAGAGTATTTCATGTGCACTAACAACATGATCTGGCATCGCAAACAAGACTGGTATTAGTATAAAACGTTCACGTTTTTTTCGAAACCATCACCTCCTACCCTCACGTTTGTTACAATAATCGCTGTAGGTTCTTTAGTGTGCTCATTTCTGCAACGAGGTTGAATTCAAAAGTTTCTGGAATGACAACCAGAAGGTTGCCATTTCCCAAGTATTTTTGTGACGTTGTGCCTGCAAATTCATCGTTTAGATTGCCTGAAAGTTTCAGTTCGATCTCCTTTTCAAAGCCGCAAGATTTGATAGCCAGGAGAAAAAAGAGGAAGAAACAACATTGTTTTATAAATGATATGACTCTGCTTTCGCTTCGCATCTTATTTGATTTGATCATTCAGGTTTTTCCACAGCTCTTATGGATCCTTTGTAGATATGTGGATCATTCTACTGCTTGCACAAGCATTTTCATTGTCAGCGGCGCTGAACATGACAGTGAAGCTACATGGAACTGGATCTCTGATTGCAAAGTTTATCGAGTGAGAATTTTATCGCACATCTTCCTCAGCCAAAGAAACGGTAGACTTACCCCTACCGAACCATAAGGAAAAAAAGAGTTGACGTCCATCGCGAATTTAAGTTCTAGACAGGTCACAGCGTGCATTAGAACGATTAAATTAGGGCTTCGAAATTGTGTCAGGTATCTTGGGAGCATTTACCATTGTGTATCAAAAAGGAAAAGGAAAAAAAAAATGATGGTGGGAGCTGGGAAAGCGTGCTGGAACGCTAATGCAGCAGTTTTTCCAGGAATTCCTTGAAGAATTGTTAGTACTAATGTTTGAATAAGAAAGCGTTGTCGAAACATTGGAGAATTTTTCTTTATTTTAGAACCGATCACTATCAAGATTACCTTAGAATTCTTGATGAGCAAGAACGGAACAGAACTAAAGGGCGATACTGGACATGGCAAGTACTCTCTACATGGTATGACGAGTTCTACCTTGGCGAAGTTAAAGTCGGCACACCGGGTAATTATTTCTTTTTATTATTCAGACACGTTACCTCTTTACACGCGTTCGCTAATTTTCCTGCACTCAGCTTCAATCGTGGGTATATTTGCGAGTAGTAAAAACTATAGAAGTTACATATGGTTCCAAAATCTCTGTTCTTTCTCATGTAGGACTTCATTGTTGACTTTTCAGCGCTAGTTGTTACTGTTTTCAGCTCAATCATTCTGGCTTTCTATGGACACAGGCTCATCTGTAATATGGTTGATTGATGGTGCCTGTACTCACCCAATTTGCAACGGTTACTCTAACAGTGGACGGACTAAGAACAAATTTCACTACGACAAATCGAGCACTTTCAAACGCACAAGTGATGCATTCTCTCTGAACTATGGAACCGGATGGGTCAGTGGTTTTACAGGAGTGGACGACATAAGCTATGGAAGTATGTTGCAGAATTGTTCGCTCATTGTTTGATATTGTTGGCTATTTGTTGCTGATTTATGTTTACGCTTAGTTGTTTTATGTTTTTGTTTACCTTAACATAGTCCAACACGCAGTTGATGACTGACAGCTGGGATCACCTTTAGGGGTAACTAGATGCGATGGGAAAGTTGTTGCGGGAACTGCGATGAAACTGCATTTTAACTGTCATTCTTGTTTAGTTAAGAGAAGTTTCGCACTGATAACAACTCCTTATCTATCTGAACACTGACCTCCAACATGACGATCATAAGTCATTCTCTTTGAAATTTTTCCACAATTTTCCCATTAAGCATATGCTGTGAAACAACAACAAATTGGTGTGGCCAACTCTCTTGGCCCATTCTTCGGAACGGCTCCCATGGATGGCGTATTCGGTCTCGGATTCAACCAGTATCCAAATGTTGGTACATCCGCGAGCCTTCAAATTTCGATCCCCCTCTAGTGCAAATGTTTTTTAGTTAAATGCACCGATGCCAACAGTGGCGCAATCCATGCATCGCCAGCAGTTCACCGTTTGGATGAATAGAAGGGTAGGATAACTTGGTTCAATCAGAGCATGCCAATCATGCTAAATCATCGTAGGAATTTCACACAAATAAAATTTGTGCACTTTCAGGTAGCCGTCAGCAGAGGAGCGGTTGGAGGTTACATCACGTATGGTGCTTATGACACTACCAATTGTGCGCCACAAATTTATTACGCACCACTGGCTGTTGATAACAAATGGATAATCAATATCGCGGGATTCAGTATTGGCTCTTTTACTCACACCGCTAATCAATATGTATGGTTTCAGTGTGAGAGAGTTGTACCTTCTCGCTTTATCTCATATACGCACTTTTAAGGCCATTTCTGATACGGGTACAACGTGGATAGGTGTCCCAACCGCCGTTCTCAATAATATTCTGTGGCAAACGCAGGCTTGGTGGGATCCCAATCGAAGACTCTACATTATTCCATGTTCCAAGATGTGGACACTACCTCCAATGATTTTCAATGTTGCTGGTCAAAGATTTACGGTGCCTTCAGTGCAATATGTCTTAGATCTGAGCCTTGGAAATGGCCAGGTACGTGGGGTTTGCTCAAGATCAGAATCATATCTACATATATACTGCCTGGTTTTCAATACTAATAAGATCTCTGTAGTGCGTGATGGCTATGCTCGCAGTCGATTCCGCAGCCTTCGGAGCTCAGTTCATACTCGGCCAACCATTTATTCGCACTTTCTGTCAAACATATGACATTGCTAACAAAAGAATCGGCATATCTGTTGCACGACCTCAAACAAAATAAATTACTGATAATGAATATTGATGTAATAATCACATTGCATAATGCACACTTTATGTATTATTCTTGTGGTGCGTGATGGTTTGTGTTTGTAATTACATCACAGTTGCTAGACTCCACAAAATTGAAACTGTTGATAATGTGTAGTAATCCCATGATATACCCGTATGTATAAAGAACTTCAAGTTACTGTGTCTGTGATTTTGTCAATAAAAGCACAAGGTTCTTATTATTATATTTCTATCTAGTGGTGGACGCAGTTTCCGTTTTTCGATCACCGCTTTCCTTTTAACAAGCATTTTTGGCTTGTTGCTTCACGCCTCACCTTCTTCCTCAATTTGGCACGAAGAATGTAAAAATCTGAAAATATAGGGAGATGAAGTCAGCCACTAACTTTTCGACGTAGCCGCAAAATCAGATAATGCGGCCAAAGGCCTCCACGAAAACAAATAAAAGCTGGCGAAGGATGCTTCCTCCTTTCACGAAGTCTTCTTATAGTGGAAGGTTGTACACTACAGCTGGAAAAATAGAAAAGATTATGTTTGGAGAATCATCGCTTAAGTGAGAAACCTCCAGAATACTTGAGAAATTTATTGATTCTCCGTAATGTTTTGTGAGACATGCAACATGTTTGTCTTAAGATAAATTTTCTCATTGCTCCCAAATTCGAATCAACAACATAGTCCTTATGGGTATCCGCTGAATAGTGATAGCCTATCGTGCTGATTTTTATTCTTCTCTACCAGAACTGCAGCGGGCTGGACAATGAAGTTGGATTCTTTTCACCCACCTTCGAGCTGACCATAGTGAACCAATTTCATTTTTTCGGGCTTGACGCTTTAGAACCTTGATGTAGCGTCGTGCGCTGGTTGGCATAATAATTCTCAATTGAATTTAGGAATCTTCTTCCCACCAAATTTTGCAGTTTGCGCGTGGGAATTGCCATATAGAGTTGAGCAGGCCGCAGTTATGGGCACAGGTCCGCTTCCCAAGGCTTCAAAGCTATGGTGAGTAGAGAATCCACCTTAGCTGACTGCATAGTTGTATATATTCTGAGCGATATCTTTTACGCAACGATTCCATTGCGATTGATCACTGCTCAGAAAAGTGAAAGATTCCAATATTTTAATCCACTTTTTAAGCTCGAATAGTTGTGAGTGGAATAAGTATTCAACTCAGAGGAGAGGACGGCAGGGCTCATTCCACGAAGAAAGTTCTTTTAGATCTGGATAATCTCTGAAGGTACCTTTGGTGGATTGTAACACTGAAGAATAAAATGTACGAAGATTCTCCTAAGACGAAGAGAAATCTCTCCTTATGCGCCGAAAATTGATAAGAGTTTATACTTGAACTATTGTGACAAACCATTGGGAGCATCAGAAATGCCACAATCAGCTTTTCTCATAGCAATAGATTTTTGCTTAGTGGCGGTCCAGGCAAAACAGCAATTACTTATTCAATACAATAACATATAAAGTAAAACAAACAACAATGAGAAACAACAACACAACTATTTAATAGTGTTACACTGGTTTAGCAACAGATAATCCGATTCGCTCATTTTCGAAGTCGTGAGTATGGCAGAAGGTACGTGTCCAGGGATTTCCGAGAATCCAAGAGGTGCTGAAGCCTCCAGCCTTGATGCCGAAGAAGGCGAGAGCACACTGTGATAAAAAATTATTAATGAGAATCAATGTTCTGAATAAATCTAGAGAAGGGTGCATGGTTTAAACTCACATATCCATTTTGGAACTTCAAGTCGAGGACGTACTGGGCCGATGGAATCACGTACTTCTTGGTATTGATAGTGAAGATGAGATTTGGCTGCTTAGACATGGTGGTGCACGGAACAACATAGACTTCATGTGCTCTGTCGTATTTCGCACCAGTCATTCGAATAACTCCATCCAGCACAGCCATAGGTGTGCCGATAAATGAAGTGCCACTGTCAGTGATCACCTATACAATTTTCAATAACAGCAACTAACAATTCACGACTCTAGATGAGATGAGCTGAGAGCTTTTTTTCAATGCTTGATTTTAGTATTGGTCTTCACTCCATGGCTCGCACAACTTTGTCACACCCTTGAAACCTACTGCTACTCCCTCCTACAAAGCTCAGAATCTCACAATAATTTAAACTGCTTCTTCTTTCGTAAAAAGACCAATCCTCTTGGAGTAACTAGCACTTTGTTCCTATTTCTTGACACAAAACTTAAGTAACGTTACCTCGTCTGTCGATTTCCAGATGTATTGACCGATCTGGAACTGCTTTATTTGGAATTGCCAGTACGCCTTCTTCGACAGAGGGACCCACTGGGTGGCGTTGTTGCAGTGCGTCATGTCCCTCGCACCAAACACAATCGAACCGGCGTTCTGACCATAGGAAGTCGTAGTCTGAAACGTCCCCTCGATGATGAAGAATTAATATGTGTTTTGCAGATGCAGCTACCACTTACTCTTCTTCCCATCCACACTGTGAAACTTTTTTCATCAAGATCGGGTAAAATCGCTTCCAAAGGAGTTTTAACCTGGAAGTGAGGGAATCACTATGACTCGAGAAGGTATTATGTTGCTCTCGGTGAATCCGCACTTTGTCTGTGGCGAGGGAAGGCCAACCAAGCCCGAAAATCCCGTCGATGGGTTGGTATCCAAAGATATCTGCAACTGCTGTAGCTACTCCAAACTTTTGCTCTTCAACCTGTAGTCCTAAAAAATGATTATCTTCAGAATTCAAGGTATGCAATTTTCTTCCAGAAAAATCTTCTTAATGTTCGCGAAGCGCAAAGAAATTCCTACCTGCGAATCTTACGATATCCTTGCCATAGTAGCCGCTGGCCGAGCCAGTATTGTACTTCATGGAGAATCCTTGTGGGATTTTCTTGAAAGTTTTCGACGCCGAGGGAGAAAACTTGATTTTCGGACGATGGCTGCTGGCATATCCTGTGCACTGTTTCTGTGAGCATGACGAATCAATCACCCATACATTAGAAGAGCCAGTGTCCATCGACAGATACAAGGTTTGTGCTGAAATCCTAGTCATCATCGAGGTCAAGAATTCCAAAAAAGGCGACCACCTACGAGGTTTCCCAATGCTAACAGCGCCAATATAGTACTCGTCAAAGTAGTCGCTCAGATCTTGCTCATTCAGGGCGCGCAAATCGAAACGGCGACGATTTTTGCTTTCAAGAAACTGAGTGTAATTCCCTGAGCTGAAAAGAAAGTTGAGATATCCATATGTTTCCCCAATATTGGTAGAATTTCTTACGATATCATTCTGGCGAGTAATGGTCCACTGCTGCTGAGCTCCATTGTGAATTTCAAGGCATTTGCAGATGTTGCCATCAAAACAAGTATTACAACGATATTCATATCTGAAATCACGTGTTTGATTTAAAAAATCAGGTAACGATTATGAGATGATGTCTTGAAGGAAGTTTCGATTTGAGTCTAAGAGGTCTGAAGCGCTTCTCCGCCAAATCTTGTAGACCAGAACTGGTTAACGGTAAGCTGACAGGTTCGGAGAGACAGCGCTGGGTTGCTGGAATCTGATGGTAGGCACAAAGTCAAATAAAAGTGAAACAATCATTTGATAAAAAACATGTTCAACTCAAAATGATGAGCAGTAGGCATGCTATGAACCTTATATATTTCTCAACAAGTATATTTGTGGTCTACTATTGTTTACTGCGTGTGAGGATTATTGCTCATCGACCTCGTTATCTTGAATGCCCTAAGGAAATGTTTACCCAAAAAAAGACATACACGTTGGTCTTTCGTACAAACCTTGCCCTTTAGTTGGGAAAATGAACTATTTTTCGTAGCTTTTGCATCAAAAGTTACTGAAACATAAGATCACATCTCTCGAGGAATTAGCAAAGAATAGGGGTTTAGAATTTGTCGAAGTCCAGGTCTACGCAAGCTGTGCGCTGCTAACAAGTTGGCAAGAAATTTAATGCCATTTCCAGTCAGCTTCTGAGCTTGAAGGATACACCCACGCAAACTTTCACCTCTCATCTTTTCACCCTTTCGAGAACTTTAGCATAGTCTGAAGAGTTCACGTACCGCAAGAGCACAGGAAATACCTTGCGTTCAGCTCAGGCCCCGGCGCGGCTTGGCATCGGGCAAGCTGGGCTTCGTAAGAGGGGCGAAAAGCAAAGGGGGATTCGTATGGGGTGCGAGGCGGAAACGCTGCAGGCGCAGGATCATGAAGGAGCAGTGGGAGAGGCGCGCTTGCTGTTTAGCGCATGATGTAGAAACGCAAGGCCCTAGCTAAGCCAAGACTTCACGGAATGACACCAAATTTGGGGTGAAGAAACGCTTGCATACCTACAATAAGTGTTTGAAAAATGGGGCTAAACTTATGTGAACTGAGAAATTGTATGCTCGGTAAAGTGGCCAGCTTATCAAGGACAGTCTGAGTCCTAGCTCAGCCTGTCGTGAGCATAATTCTCCTACAGAACGCATAAGTTTCCACCCGTTTTTCACGTACCCGTACTATATTATTTTCCATTTGCTATTCAACACCTCACAAAGTGCCACTAGTGGGCTCGTGTTGTCAGTGTTAATCGATTTCTCCGATTTTCCACAACTTGCGAACTGTGTTTTTCTGCCGCGCTCCATCGTTAACATGGTCCTTTAACATCAGCTTGTTCTTCATCCGCCGTTATCTACTTGTATTCGTCTATTTCAGGGTTTCCTTGTAGTCTAGTGAGCTTTTCGTTGTCATTGCTCGTTATCGTGTCAAGTTTTGCTTAGCTCGTACTAATTTGCAAATAACTAGTGTGATTTATGAACATGCTCGGAGTTTCTTCCCTTTGTTATATCCTTATATTTAGGTTTATAGTGCGTCAGACACCGGCCCGATCGGACAATAAGTTAGTATGCATATCGATGCTCGTCGGAATCCGACGCATTGGATTCCGACGAGGATTACGTGCTTCCGTTCTCCGATCGGTCGGACTCTGACGAATATAGCTACAGCTTCAGTCGGCGTTGTCATGATTTTGGGGAGTTTTTTGAAGCTGAAACCTTGCTCGTGAACATTTCGTGGTAACTTCCATTGCGATTGAATTCAAGGGGGGGGGGGGCTTCGTAAAATTCTGGATTTTCAAAGGGGGCTTCGTTTTCGCTCCGACCCCACGACAAGCTCGTGCTGGGGCCTGGTTTAGCTTAGTAACAAGTATAGCTGCATGCCAGCGGCAACTTTCGAGGTTCACTGAATGGTGAACGGAAGGCTTTCTTTTATTGCGTGTTAGAAAGTAGAATAAGCTGTTTTGCTGAAATTTTAGATCCTTAATCCAATTCTCTTTCTCTGCAACTTCTTCTTCTCATTTTTGAGTAGTTCTTGTTGCTTTTCCGCACTCCTAACCTACTTATCTGCATTGGATGGTATTTTTAGTTTCTTGATTATTTGAGAGTTAGTTTTTGTTGAAATTCAAAGTTTCAGTTTTTTCTCCGCCACTATAGAAATGCATGAAGTTTTCACTCTCTAATATTAGCTTTGTTGGTTACCACGCGCTTCCTAAAGGGTATTTCCAAGAAAGGGTGTAGATTAGACCAAATTACTGAATGAGCGAAGATCCAGCGGGTAGAAAAGACGGGATATCGATAATCTCATATCGGTTCATATCCCACGGCCTGCACAACTAGCCCACCCCATTCGCACATAGCCTGATAATGAGCTCCTAAAATTCTTTTAGAGCTCTCGGAACGTTTTAGGCTTATGGGAACGTTGAACAGTTTCGATATCTCAAAATTATTCTGGAATCTTCAAGAAAGAATTTCCATGGGTGCGCCATAAATTTAATGTCAATTTATTGAAAGTTTTGCCTTTTGATGTCTTTCCAGAGAATCATTCACTTCAGCTCACTTAGGCTACCGCTTTTGCACTGTCCCTCACAAATTCCTCAAAAGACCAGTCCACGTGTTCTCGGTTACCTCCAAATATTTTGGACCGATATTTTGAAAGGATAAAACACTACAAGCGTGACGCTCCACGCAATCATTGTGCAGTGCCCTGATAATGGTACAAACCTACGCATGATCTCTCCCAAGCGTAGTCGCAAAAACATGATAAGCGTGTACATATTGCCCTATTCAGAATACAATTCAGAAATTGCCGCTCTATATTTGGGTTTATTTCGAGACCGATCGGGAACGGCGACATTAATTCATACTTCTGACTACTGTAATCAAACAATAGTCTACAAATATTGTACAAGAATGACATTAAGAGCGCATGATTTGATTCAGCAGAGCGCTAACGCGCAGCTGAATTCTCCAAAAAGTGCGATCAGTTCTAGCGGCTGTGTTAGCAGTTTCTTCTTCAATTCATCGGTCATACATCCTTAAAAGAAGTCAAACTGCAAAATACTGCCATAAAGATTCCTCGTGTAAATACATAGCAGAACATGTATTTTCAAATAAGATTAAGACACTGATCTCGTGCTGTGCGGGTGACTTCGCACAAAAGCGCAAACCCTAGTTGGTCAGGTCTTGGTCTTCGTTGTTCCCATCGTATCTTGCCTGAGCTAACGTCGATATTTGGCAAAGTGCGATGAGACGTTTGGCGTTTGGTGATGAACAGATAAAGAAGAACGCTAGAACCACTTTCAGACCTCTGAGGAAGATGACTATCGTCGAAATGTAAGATCTTAAAGAGCATTTGTTTCTATCCTCCTTCTATCCTCGGGATCATAGAGTAATCATGACCTTTCTTCCTTGTGAAGAGTTTTCTTGAGAAATTGTTCTGCACTTCGCGAGCTTCAAGCCAACCTTTTTTCGTGAAGGATTGAAGACTGCACAACTGCACTCTACCATTGAGCGTACGCATGTTTTCTATGCTTTGAGTAGGATGTGCATAACCCTTGTTGAAAGGACTTTAAAAATCAGAAAAGTACGTAGCATGGCTTTTAGAAAAATTTCAGCTAAGTGAAGTGTGAAGTCTAACCCACCTGTGTACAAGGTGAATAATAGAGCTAACGGTTTGAATTGTGTCGGCATCTATATGATGGACCGATTTCGCTTGAGTATCTCCAACTCTTAAATGCAGGGTTTTTTCAGATGATAGCAGTAGCTGTCATTCCCTGGACCACCTAATTAGGCTCCCGATAGCTGACTGAATGGCCGTAGTTCCAAGATCCGTCTTTTAAGGAAGGTTTATCTTGTATTGATGTAAACAATAGTGCTTGAAGAATAAAGAATAAACAAATGGAAGGTGAGAAAACAAACAAATTTGAAAGGAAAATCACGAGAACTTGTTTGACAGCATAATATTCACACCTAAATATAAGTATTTGTAGAACTTTCTATTGACTGCGTAGTGCATATTAAATATGGTCTGAAACTGTGTTACCTGGAAAAACCTTCCTTTTTTACTTTTCAGCAAGCCAGCCTCATCTTTCAGAGTTATTGTGACGTTGTGAGAGTGGTCGCTGAACAGTGGACTCCGTATGAACTTCCTGCTGCATGTGCCGAAATTTCTGCTGTTTGATGCCTTGTTCAGCAGTACAGTTTCCTCCACGCCCAAAAAAGCAACGACTGAGAAGTGATCTTCACCAATCTGGTATGTCAAGAAAGCACATCGCTATTATCAAGGAACGTACTCTCCATCGTGTTTCTTCCTGCTTGGGTAATGTCACATACTTCAGCATTTTGAGTGGGTAGAAAACATACAAGTGGTTCCAATCTATGAGTCGTGACACTCACATACCGGGCACATACACCTTTCCCGAAATTCGAGATTATTATTAGGTTGTTCACAAAGCAACGCAGGACTTTATCTTCTGGCTTCAAATAGGTTCTTCTCAGCTTTTGGCGCACCTTGTCAGTGGAGCTATGTATACAAACTAGTCTAATCTAATCTTGTTTGTAACCAGCAAGACTTGCCAGGATTAGAATTTGTACTGAAACTCGATCACACAGCAGACAAGCGCGTACAATATGCTTTACGTATAGTATGTAGTACTGTACGTATAGTAATGTAGTATTGTACGTATAGTAAGACGTATAGTATGTAGTACTGTACACAAAAAAATTTCTGAAAGATCAAAATTTTGCATAATTTCCCAAGTGACCAGAGAGCGCCATTAAAGCACTTTCGGTCAGGGAGTGCAGCAGACGGCAAGAGTGCCATTCCGCGCCGCGTCACTGGTCCGTATTCAACTGGCCGTTTGGGGCTTCCTTCTGGTATTGTGGCTTGGAAGATTGATTTGATGCTGCTATGTACGTTGTTTTGTTGTTCCTACACTATCAAAAGCTTTGTCGCAAAGAAAAGAATGTTTGGAAGAGGTATTCGAGATCACCATGCCAGGGGCAACATCTATTCTGCTGGGGGAGGTCACCGTGGTGCACATATACGTTGCTTCGTAGTTTGGCACCTAGCTCACTGCGTAGCGCTAGTTTACATCTCTGAATTAGAAAGAGCGCAAACCGTGTTCTGATCACTACCATACACTTGCTTTATTAGAAATTCTCGTCAGAAGCATCCCTGCTGATTCTGACCTTTCCATTTCTTGAACGTCAACACCAGTAATACATTACACTCAAAAATAATGCACTCAACTCATACAAGAGACATTCCGATGTTTTTTTTTCTGGTGAAGGCAGAAAAGGCATACTCAAATGGTTGGAATTTGTATAATTGCACGGAAGGGAGTCCAAGCACGTAGAATGAGATAGAGAACTTCGAAACTCTGCGAATCTGATTGTAATGCCAAACCTTTTCTCTATCACACATTTCTGCACAACAGGATGAATTCCTGTCAACTCCTGAACCAGATACCAATGGCAATGAAGCATTTCATACATTGAACTCCAGACGGTCGTAGAAAAGGGAGGAAACCTCAGCGCGGGTACCCTGCTTGTCTGCTGCACCGAGGGCAGAGACAAGAAGGAAAACCGATGCGTCAAGATTTTCCGCTGACTCAGGAGGTGCAGCAGACCACCAGAGTGCACGCACCGCGGTCCCGGCTCTTTTCTACCTCCGTTTGGGATTCACTGTTACTATACGCATATGAGTATGGTGATGTTAATACCAACGACTGAAGAGCAGACAACATGTTGAATAACTGAGATTGGTGAAAGGATTGAATCACAAAAGCAGAGGAGGTGAAAGCACAACAATCTCAAACTCCTACGTTTTTACACTAACCGGTTTCGGGGCATCAACTGGGCCGGAACTGGAACCATTCCCACTTGAGTGGAGCGGTCCGCGTGTGTTAATAGCTCGAACACAGAAACGAGGTGACACTGCCTCTAAGTAATACTATGCATGAAGATCAAAAAGATCCTCATTGGATTTAAGTGTGTTGTTTACCTGAAACTTATTAGGTTGAGAAATTATAAATGTATGTCTGACTCATTAACAGAAATTACTACAGAAACAAAATTTCAGCAGCTACATCCGAGGGCTATTCTCCATACTAATCTATGACTCTTCTACCTCTTCCCTACAAGGTATCAGCGTTCTCCTCCCAGAAATCGCTGTGCCGAGAGACGCAGTAACGAGTCACCTAAATATTAACCACAGCACAGTTCCTAACGTTTTTCTCTGCCAATGAGCGCAGCATCGGTAGGGACAAATGGTATTCTAATAGTGCCAATACTGCGCTATGAAGCGGTTGACGAAGGGACTCCATCCCTTAGTTCTTAGTTTTCTACTGAGTTATTTTGGCAATGTGCTGTAGGAGCCGTGTCAAGGATATGTTATGTAGTCGCTGTATCTATACTATGCTGATGAGGTCCCTAGTTCACGGTGTCCTATTCTTGTGCAGGAATAGCTGTGAACTCCTGTACAGGTATCGCCATCACTGAACGGAACAATCCTTTCATATTCTACCTCAAACACAGTATCACCTTTCCTTCGGGATGATCGAGATTCGGGGTCGGAATGGGCTGTTCATCGTCGCTGAGCCAGGGTGGATTTTTGCCTGCATGTTCAAGAGACACCCTTCTAAAATCCGACATTGGGACTACTTGGAAGAAGTTGCGATTCTTCACGGTGCGGGGAAGGGTTTGGCTGACCGCGGATCGCGCGCTTAGTAGGTCAACATTAAGTGGGTGCAGTAACAATTAAAACATTATTTTTCAGGTACAGAAGAATCAGATGAAGCAAAACAATCCATATATTTGAAGCGCTCTGAAGTGCTCCTTCAGGTGAACACCCAAGCCCTGCTGAAAACGGTGACAATGACGAAATATTAGAAAAAAGTAAAATGTATGCGGCAGACATTCATAATTCCTCAACCTAATAGTTTTTTTCAAGCGTATTGCTAAGGAAAATGTGAGACCGACACAGTTTCTCTAGCAGTTATACTTCAGGAAAACTCTTTTTCTTCTTGAAAACGGATCATTATGATTGCGCATGAGGTTCAGGGAATCTGGTGAACATCACCATGACTCTGAAACATTACCTGCATGATGACAAGGACGTACTCTCGGCATATTTTGTTAGCGGAGATCACATGTGCCCCATCTAGTGCTGCTGAAAAGACGCAAGCAGGAAGTGATCATTGTTCACCTAAAGTGTATCGGAAGAGAACTCTGTCATTGCGGGGAGTGTGCACTTTCTCAGATTTTTCTCCAAAAAATAGCGCGTAACGATTGTCAGCACCGTGATTCGAGTAGGTGTTATTAATCTCTGAATTGCGAACTTACATATCAGTTACATCCGCGTTAACATGCAAACAAATGTCCCTACATATACCCTGCTCTTGAGATGTGGCCACATACTGCGCCTAAGCTTTGGTCATCCTTTCATATCAATCCATTTTATGAAATAAATAACGTAATATTAAGATATGTGGATAAGTCTTCTGCTTGCAACTGTGCTCTCAACAGCATGCGCTCAGAACATGACTATGAAACTCGTCGGAACCGGATCACTCATTGCGAAGTTCATGAAGTAAGGATTCTCACTGTAGATCTCTTCCAAATAAACAAATAACATCAGAGGAAAGCTATTGCTAGGCTGTAATTCATGTGTAAGTTCTCATTGCATTTACATTTGTAGGAAGGTTCACCGACCCAAATTCGTCGGTGGTATTCAATAACCCGACATTCAATCTCCTTCAACCCGTCTATACTCTCTCAAAACCCGGATCTCTCAAATAGCCCTAATAGTATGCCCCCGTAACTCCGAGTTATAAAAGGCGATATCCCACATTAAAGTCTTTTCTGAGGTTTTCAAACGAAGAGCTGCTGATCACAATGGTGTAAGTGGGTGGAGCCGTGAAAAACTAATTGCCGAATAGCTCAACCTCAAACTCCAAGCCCCGAGGAGCTTACAGGCGGAGCCGAGGGGCGTGGCCAAGGCGAAGGGACGAGTTTTCTCGATGGTGCACTGACAATAGCGCACCTTCTGAGAAGATTCCTAATCTGTGTCTTTGTGAGAGTTCCTCATCATTCACTCATTATCAGGATAGATGTTGCACTCCATGCGCCACCAGCAAAAAGGAGAGCTATGCGGAAACTTCTTCGCCCCGCATTGGCTCCGCCCACAGTCTCCCAGAAACTCAGAACTCATATAGAGGAGTTTCAGCAGTTTTGCACAAAATGACGTATCCTCTGGTGATCGCGAGGTTTTTTTTGCCTTAAAAGACAATAAATCACCTGAATGGTAACTGATCGGAACTCGATCAAGTCCGTATTTCAGCTCATCTTCTGCTTAGCTATGTTATTATAAGTTAGAAGACAAAAAGAAGTTAAGTGAGAGTTACAAAAAAGGAACTTCTCCTTGTCTGTTGCACCTGCTTGTATATTTTGGAGTTTCATGAGCCATTCCTCTTTCGATTACAAAACTATGTATTCTCCAACATTTTTCTCATGAAAAGGTTAGAAAATCGATTTTAGAGCAAATCGCTATGACGACTACCTGAGACTTATTGATGAACAAGAGCGAAGCAGAAGTAACGGAAGATACTGGACATGGCAGTCACTTGCTTCGTGGTACGACGAATATTACCTTGGAGAGGTTAACGTGGGAACGCCTGGTGAGCATTCGTGGTGATGTTACCTGTTTTAAGGTGTATGTCATTTGTGGTTTTTCTGCTCCATTCACATAAATAATAAGATCGATACTCCTATTGCCTGGATTCCTTCTTTTCAGCTCAAAAATTCTACCTGTCTATGGACACAGGCTCTTCTGCAATGTGGCTAATTGATGGCGCCTGCACTCATCCAATTTGCAACGGCTACGCTACTAGTGGACGGACTAAGAACAAATTTTACTATGGCAAATCCACGACATTCGAGAAAACAAGCGAAAAGTTTTCTATAAACTACGGGACCGGATGGGCCGGCGGTTTTATTGGAGTAGACGACATCACTTATGGAAGTATGTTGTAGCATTCTATGTATGTATTAATTTCCACCTACAAAACTAGTGGTTTTCAGCCACTTGAGGGCAGTCTGAGTTTCGCCCCTATCACGTTTGAACACAGCTAACTTAAAGGAGAGTTCCGGGCAGAATTTCACAATCCGTACTTACCCTGGTTTTGTCGCAACCGGAGCCACTCCGCACGAAAACAATAGAAAAACTAAGAATTTTCCGCAACTTGCGGTTTCCATCGACCAGTTTTGGTACGGCTTTGCGTGTTAGCGGAGTCCGTGCTTTCGAGTAACGCTATACAGCGGGCATCGCATATTGTCTATAGCGGCCTCGTAGGACAAAATTCATATCGGAAACCCTTCATATCCTCCTTCCGAAGAGGTAGAGTGATGGTTTCAGGAAGTGCTCGTTGGCCTGCACGTAACCAAGCGAATCGCCTATCGCTGTTCATTAGCTCAGCCTTTTTCTGCTGGAGCATGTTTTCTCACGCATATCACGCACAGATTTCAAACGTTTTATTCCATATTATTGCGATAAGGCGTACTGCAGGTTTTCAAACCTGGATCATGTGCTGTACAGATAATTAGATGGTTTGGATTCTAGAGAAGAAAAGATCTAGATGAACAAAATTTCCGTAGACCATGTCTTCGAGCTAGACTTCCTTGCCAAAGGTTAGCTACATGAGAAAAATTAGGGAATTTTTGTTCGTAAACAACCACAGGCACTTCTTATCAGTTATTTCTTGTTTGCTGTTTGAGGAGGACACCACTGATAACAGCTGTCAAGTTACCTGAACCTGTGTTGGCAGCAGAGGTGACAAAGACTTCAGAATTCAATACAATTTCAACATTTAGCATATGTGGTGAAACAACAATTCGGTGTGGCTAACTCTCTCGGTCCATTCTTCGGAACAGCTCCTATGGACGGAATTTTCGGCCTTGGATTCAACGAGTACGAAAATGTTAGTGATTTGCAGATTCATATGCTTTGATATCTCTGAAATATAACGTTTAAGCTTAGTGCAAAGGTATTTTAGTTGAATGCTCCGATGCCAACAGTGAAGCATTTCATGGACAAGCAGCAATTCACTGTCTGGATGAATAGAAGGGTAAGTTAGTCTATCTATAATGACAACGCTGCCACAGTGTTCATCTCTAGGAGTCAGAAGGAAAACACGCGAAATTTCAGGTAGCCATCAGTAAAGGAGCTGTTGGAGGCTATATCACATACGGTGCTTACGACAAAACCAATTGTGCAGCAAAAATTTATTACGCACCATTGGCTGTGGAGAACAAGTGGATTATCAACATCGCTGGATTTGGCATCGGAAAATACACCCATACTGCTGATCAGCACGTACGACTTCATTGTCTCAAAATAGCAATTTAGTGCTTATTCTCACACACGCTTTTAGGCCATATCCGACACTGGTACAACATGGATAGGTGTCCCGAATGCGGTTCTCAATAATATTCTGTGGCAAACGAAGAGTAGTTGGGATGCGAGCAGGAAGCTCTACACCATTCCATGTTCTAAAATGTACAAACTACCGAATATGGTCTTTCATATCGCAGGAGTCCAATTCACAGTACCTTCGGCGCAGTACGTTCTCGATCTGAATCTCGGAAAAGGACAGGTATGTGCGATTAATAGAGCGCCTATCTCTAATCCGTGTGTTATTTCCTGTGTCTTAAGTTCATGAGATCTCTTTAGTGTGTGATGGCCATCTTCGCGGTCGATTCCGCAGCCTTCGGTGCGCAGTTCATTCTTGGTCAACCGTTCATTCGTACATTCTGCCAAACATATGATATTGAAAACCAAAGGATAGGCATTTCTATTGCTACACCTCAGAAAACATAACATGTTGCACTATTGTTGATGATTAGTGTATCTCTCATAAAAGAACTCAATTTAATGTGTTCATTGTTCCTAAAGGAGAAATAGGACTATTACTAATGCGTTCTGAGTGATTAACTCGTGTACCTAAGGTTGAGAAATCCAGATGTGTCCGTATTAGGCTTCTGAGAAGACGGCTAAGAAACATTCAGAGCTAATCGCTTTAATTTTCGAATGATACCTCCTCCGTTTTCGACAAGGTCGTTCTGTTAGTTACAATAATTTGTAACAGGATAAATTGCTAGTGGAAAATTATTGATAAACTGATAGTTCCGAGGAGGGAACTGGATTTCTGTAGATGCTAATACCATTGCTCTGAAGTTTAGAGGCGATACATTTGGTGAGGCTCGTTGCTGGTCTGTTCGAGGAGTTTGCCACGTAGCTAAGCAAACGAAGTTCGCCAATCGTATTACCAAAGATATATTCCCGACGAATCTTTTGTTAACCAAAAGGTCTATCAAGCGCATGAAATTTCGATATCGTCGAGAATTGCGACTTCATTCAAATTTTCGGATTTCTCATCAACAACTGCGCAGTCCCTTCATCAACAACTGCGCAAACCGTCGATGACCGAGCTGCTAAACTACGAATGAAATGAGCAAGCTACCCCACACAATGCAATCACAACCAAACCCGTTTTTTGTCGTGTTACACATCCAGATTATGTCTTGTAAACTCTATTCTGCATGTACACACAACTTTATCATCGAAAATTCTCCAGGAGATTGCGCGCCACTCAAATTTTCTCTCAAAAACGTTCTTTAAAGCTTTTAAACAGTAAGTTTTGTTGAAAATCAAACAACAACAGCTATCAGTCCAAGTATGAACCGCAGTAGTCGCTGTTCTGCTGCAGTTTTGTAATAGAAGTTCGCAACTTTTATCTAAGATAATAGGTAAGGTGATATCGTAAACTAGAGCAGTTTTTGAACCACCTCTGGCTAGAAGCCATTGTCGCTCGAACCCGGACGCTCCAACCGCTACCGTATCCGCGGCCGCGTGCCGGGACCCAGTGTTGCAGCATCTATTGCTTGCCCCCATTCTGCTCTTTGCAGGAACTTCAGTGCATTTCAGCGAGGACATATGCGCATAAATGACACCAGTAAACTTCGACAGTTACAGAATACAAGTTTAATCGGACCAAATTGGTCTTCAAGAACATGCTCGTGAGCACTGCATATTTCTTTAACTCCATTTGTACAGAGGATCTATTTCCATGCAAAGAATTGTAATGTTACAGTCGTTCTTTTGAAAACACCACATAGTAGAAAGCGGCATGCTCTCTGTTACTAAAAAACATTTGATGAATCGCTAGGTTCATGTGCGCATCCGCTCTTGTTAGTTCGTGAACTGCTCACGGGCAAGCATGAAACTAACGAAGATTCTGCTCCCATATTTCTTGTCTAGTTCGGCAAGTTCTCTAGTTTGGAAATGAATTATATACATATGAATACTCGCTGCAAGGTCAGAGCACTTGAAATGGAAGAAGCAGCACTAGGGAGTGAGAAAATACACGAGTTGTCGATCTCGACACTTCCGTGAAACGTAGCAAAACCACTGATAAGCAAGTACTCTGACAGGACAATTCAGAGCACTACATCCACCTCGACTTGTGTACTGGAGGATTCGTCTGAGTTGTGTTAGGTTTCTGTCTGTAGAAAGGGTGGTGCTAGCTATTGGACTGGGTGTAATGGGTCCTGGCGCGTACACACGAATACGGTAGCGGGTAGAGCGTCCGGGTCCGAGAGACAATGGTTTCTCCTCTGACTGATTTTTCCGAAGTTAAAATGTGCAAAATGACCTGGAGTAACGATTTTGGCGGGAGTTGTGGTTTTCCGTTCGTTCTCAAAACGGTGAGATGAGGAACAACCTTACGGACCCACACTACACAAGTAAATGATGCGTTTTATTAGGGGTTAATTGGCTACTCTAGGAAATAAAATGATAATGATTAGAAACAGAATCAAATGATACACAAAACAAAAGGCAATTGATGAGAGACCACGATACACTAAAGAAAATCACTGGATCTCCATACGAGCTACGATTCACTCTGGAACCACCATCGATCCACAGAATTTGCTTTTATAGCCGTCAATTCCCGCCACATGTCTATTGCACTCAATATGCGCTATAGTATGCCGAAAATGTAGGACACATTACAACACATCAAATACACAACAGAAATTGACCTCACAGTTGAATATTTGGTTTTTTCTCTCTACGCTAGTGTACTACTCTACTCGTTATTGTTACATGACTTCTCAATAGACGCGTGTGGGAACTTCGTAACCGTAGGTACGCTGCTAGTCTGTGATTGGTCGATTCATGTGAGCGTTGCGATCGCAGCCTTCACAAGTGCGACCAACGTTTGAGAGGAATAGACAGGTTTCTGAGCTCGGGTGTTACAAATGAATATATAGGAGCCGAAGAAGTGTGATTAGGTGACCACCGATGTCAATCAACGCGTGGAATGCGAAGAATCAAGCTGGATTCAAGATGCGTACGCGTACGGCGCGGTCGCGCCGCTGCGTATGCCTTGACCGCATCCCTCCGCGTCCGGGTGTTACGTAAATGTTTGAATGTGATAAAGAGCGTTGAAAACCAGCAACCAGTGTTTTCTGTGGAGATTGCTTCCAACGTATTCGTTTATAGGGGCTTCTAAGTTTTTTTGTCACCTTAAGAACTTGGAACCAGAAGAACTTTTTTTCTTGCTCAAACTGGGTTTGTGCTGAACTCGAAATTGCGATACAGAGATCTGAAAAATGTTCATTTAGTCTTTAAACAAAACACAACAAAAGTTCAGTTTGGTACGTACAATTTTCGTCATATTTTTGAGGCCAAGAGCAACACAAGCGCGACATTATCTTGCGATCTTATCTGATAAAGGTGTGAACGGAGGACATGATATGTGGACGATCGGTGACTGATCTGCTGCTGAAAATAAAAACAGGAGGTGTTGCCGTATAGAGTCTTGCAAAACATTTTTATTCAGCATCAAAATATTTGTCCGCACCTTATAGAGGGAAACTGGAATAGATGAAGGAATGAGCGTGAGCCAACTCTCACACCTTGACGCCAAACTCGTACAAAGTGATTGTGGCTGACAGCAGTGCAATGTCTTCAATTCCACGAAACAGATATGTAGGTAAACAACAGATATTGTGATGCTGTATGCCTACTGGGGCTATGCCTTCATGGAGTGAACTGTCATGTGCAAACGTTTGCTGAGGAGGGTTTTGGCATATCTTTATGAATGGTGTTCATAAGAAAATCAAGGTGAAATCCTGAGAAAATTAGGCGTGCAAGCATCCTGAGAATGCAGGTGTCCTCGGCGGTGCAACTTGCGTAGAATTACTACTACTATGGTTCAGGCCCCAAAACATTCGAAATTCTGAGAATTACCGTGGGTGCTGCCTTTAAATTGGTATTACTGTGTTCCTTGGCTTTCAAAACTAATTACTCCGATTTCCGTAAGGGGATCGTAGCTGCCAATGGTATTTATATAGTTTACTAGGTGAATCGGTTGTTGAAGTCATTCTTTATTGTATAGATATGACGAAAAAAACTTTAATCTTAGAGCACGTTGACCCGCCAGTTTGATATGAGTTAAGATAATCTCAAGTTCTCAGGACAATACAATTCGACAACGTTGAGGAGTTCAAATAGGCGCATCGTATCGCACAAATTATTCATTACAGTGATATTCTTAGAGTTCCCGCAGATACGGAATTACATATTCTTCGCTAATGAGAGCCCAATGCGTTTGTTTTCGAAATCATGAACGTGGCAATAGGTTCGGATGAAAGGATCTCCCAGGATCCAAGGTGTGCCAAAACCTCCAGCTTGAATTCCGAAGAACGCCAGGGCACACTGAAAAAGGACGTGGTGGGAACAACGACAATGACACCACCTATTGCAAAGGAGAAAATCGCTTCCTCAAAAAAAAAATGAGTTGGAACATTGAGCGAATGTAGACTTACGTATCCATTTCCAAGTTTCAGGTCGAGCACATACTGGGATGACGGGATGACATACTGGTTGCCGTTGATTGTAAATAGGGCATTTGGTTGCCGGAACATTGTTGTACATGGAACGACATAGATTTGATTCTTGGCGCTGTATTTCGCTCCGGTCATTTGAATGATTCCATTCAAAACGCCCATCGGCGCTCCAATAAATGATGTGCCAGTGTCTGTGATGACCTGAAACACTTCGGGGTTACCCACTGACTATTTTCGTCTCCTTAACCTTAACAATTCAGGTTCCTCTAAGAACCGATATAGAGACCGGTATCCGAACCGATAACGGATAGTTGTAACAGGCTTAGCGAAAGCTTCAGTCCCATTTATTACTTATCAAAGGAAAAGTGAGCATCAAATAGCAGCGCTACAGCAAGGCTCACCTGGTCAACGGAGTTCCTAATGAACTGGCCGAGTTGAAAGCGCTGGATCGGAAACTGCCAGTATTGGGCACGAGAAAGTGGCACCCAATTGATTTGTGCAGCGCAATGAGTTGGGTCTAACGCTCCGTATACTATGGATCCAGCCAAAGCTCCATATGCAGTTGTTGTCTGGAAGAGTAATGTGTTTAGTGCGCTAATGAATGTGGTGAAAAACCACAGGGCTCACCCTTCGTCCCAGCCAAACAGTGAAGAGTTTCTGATCTAACTGTGGTAGTAGAGCTTCCATTGGGGTTTTCACCTGGAAACAAAAGCTAGGGATTTCATAACCTTTCATGAATTCAAATATAGACTCACATCCCCCACTGCAAGCGAAGGCCATGCAAGGCCGAAGATCCCATCAATTGGTTGATAACCAAAGACGTTGGCAATGGCAGTGGCGACACCAAACTTCTGATTCTCTATCCTGACTCCTGAAATTTAAAGATTACGTTACCAATTTTAACAGGACCATTTTTCATGTATAAACAGGCTTAGTTAGCAGCCACTGCTCAATGAATGAAACTTTACCTGCAAAGTTAATTCTGTCCCTGGCATAGTATCCACTGACTGAACCAGTGTGATAGTACATGTAGAATCCTTGTGGCACCTTCTTAAATGTTGATGAGGCACCTGGTCTGTACTTCAGCTTTGGTCGATAGCTTGATGGATATCCATTACATTGAGGCTGTGCACATCCCTGGGCAATAACCCACATGTTGGCCGAGCCAGTATCCATGGATAGATAAAATACTTGGGCTAAATAGGGGAGAGTAGCTCCATAGTCATTGAAAAATGGACAAAAGTTAGGAAATGGACTAACCGGGTGTTCCAATGTTCACAGTCCCCAGGTAAAATTGGTCGAAGTAATCGTAAAGCGGTCGCTGATGCGTAAACAAGTTGCTATATCGATGCTGATTTTGTTTTTCCAGAAAATCGGTAAGGTTTCCGGAGCTGAAATCGTGGTTTTCAAGTACTAGTATTGAGCTGAAAAATCGTGATAGTCAAATGAACTCACGCTATGAGATTATCACGGAGTGATCCGTAATTATGAATATCCATTGTGAAATTCAAAGCGTCCACAGAAGTGGTGATGATAGTTATAAAAATTAGAGCTCTCATACCTAAAATAGGAAATCTTGATCAACGAGTCTTTCGGAAAGGATAGAATCCAGAAAAAAGGGACACAACGACGGGGCAACGGTTAACTCCTATGCAACCACTGCTGATGTGATGAGAATGATGCTCGTCCTCGGCTTTTTATGCGTTACCCAATCGTAGTCCTCCTGCAGAACTTAACCTGTGATATAAGTCTGAATGTTATCACATGATGTAATAGTCAACATTAACCACATTTCCACTGCTATCACCGGGCGGCTTGTAGTGCGTCCTGCGAAGCAAGAAAAGTGCGCCTTCTTGATTATAGGACAGCGATAGGCGCTAAACTTTTTGTTCAATGATCCATACCTGTCAAAATGGTGTGGAATTTACCCAGTACTGTACCTAAAATCCTCATGTTAACTGCTAA
Organism: Ancylostoma ceylanicum; assembly: GCA_000688135.1. Taxonomy (NCBI): domain Eukaryota; kingdom Metazoa; phylum Nematoda; class Chromadorea; order Rhabditida; family Ancylostomatidae; genus Ancylostoma; species Ancylostoma ceylanicum. Next base: position 250,346 of record JARK01001531.1, read on the forward strand.
AGTTGCACTCAACCTTTATGCTGCTAATGGCCGGTCACGTGAGATCTTGAAAGCTTATCACTTCCTGGATCTCCTCTACTTCTGCATACTATTTTCAAACTGATTCTGAGTTTTCTAGTCTGTTGCAACGGTCAGAAGGCGCGAAAAATTTCTAAAGAATTCCATGAGTCTTGATTCTAATTGTACTCAAGGCCCTTTGTTGGGAGGTTCACCGAGCCTCTCTTTTTCTTGACTGTGGTCATTTACAGATGGAAAACTACATATTGCTTTATTGAGAATTCCCTAAATGTTTTAGCCCGCTTGCGTCCCATTTTTGTAAGCAGGGCATACCGAAAATTTGCTCATTTATTTGGAGACGCGGACCGATGCGACGCGTAAATCCGTACAATATCACATTAATCACTACTAACATATCGAATCCATGAAACAACGTAGAGCCATTGACAGTTAGGAGAGGACGTGAACATGTTCATACATCCAATGGTTCAGGATAAATTTCCCTGACAAGTTCTCCTAAAGCTTGCAAAGACAGTCCAAATGCACATTTTTAATAAGTAACAGATTGGACCCATCTAGAGATCTGTAAGTGAGGAATTTTGATCTTGCCTGCGACCTTGCAGCTGGGACATGAAGCTTCTGGTTCTCTTCTCAGAGGCTACACTTAGAGGTTCCTAAACACCATTGTCAAATCAACGTTTCTTCTACTTTCTAAAATTGGTAGGCCTAGTATTTTTAAACTCTTTTCACCATTGTGCACTTGAGCATAGCTCATGCAGAAGCAACTCATTATCATTCTCCGTGTAAAACTGTTCTGAAACACTTTTCAGAAGATTCTTAACCTACATATTTCTCAGAAGAATCTGAAACTTTTTTGAGATTTTTTTTTCACTTCACTGTAGGTCGAACATAAGACTTATAGACAAGCAAACAGACGTGAATAATTCTAATCTTCAAAATTTTGAAGTTTTACATACGATACCTTTCAGAATTATGGTTCTATAATGGTTATAAAGGTCAGTTTGTTCGTTACAAAAAAACTAAGATCTCGAATACCTTCAACGGGGTTAAGGACTGATCCTCGTGTAGTGTACCCAAGGAATGCCTGAATGTTTCCTCTGTTGCGACAACCACATATGTATTTAGTTTTTTTTCAGATGCAATTCCCGAGTTTAATAAAAGTGTAATAAAATCACGTGTATGTAGAGAAACAAGAAAGTCATGCACACCGTTGCTTGTACGTTCTAAACACTCTGCAGTTGCATATTATTGGCTCATAAGTAATGGAATCGCGAACTCGACATGATCCACTTCTTCAGCATGACATGATCCACTTCTTAGGTGTTAGTAACAACCCAGAAATGCCTTCCCCGGAACTCAACAACTCACTGGTTTTTGATCAATCTCATAAAATCATGTCCTTCATAGTTGTACTGTACTCAAATGATGATGTTCGATTGAAAGTATATAGTATTGAAAGTAGTAGCCTACCCATCAGTGGTGTACTCCGCGTAGTACAAATTTATCAGGAGTTGCAGTTATAAAGTTTAAACAAACTACTAAGGAAACAGCGACGGAACGACGTATGGAATTTACCTGTAAGTATGTGCGTATTACTTCCTTAGAAGAGGTGGTAGTCCAAAGATGAATGCTTCCTCTGACAAACCTGAGATCATATGTTGCACTCACTGTTGATTGCATCTAGGAGAGTCAGGTTGGAAAAAAATCATAGACAACATCATTATGCTTATCAATTCTGACGTAAAGTCGACCAACACGAAATCGTGCGTCATCTACATGATCAAATACAGAGATTGCGGTGACAAACACATAGGTGCTACTTCACGGCCACTCTGCGTTCGAGTTAAGGAACATCTTGATGGGAAATCGAGCTCTCGGTTGTCATCGAATGCAAGTCCACGACGGAGTTGAATACGAAGTAAAAGCCACAATCCTCGAACTTGAAAGTGAGATCTCCGCACGGAGAGAACTCGGAACATTTTGGTTCCATGTCAAAAATCCTTTGACATGAAAGCCTTTCAGGCCCTGACGAAGGTGAAGCCGCCGAAACGTTGGCCAGTGAAAAGATATTAGTTGACACCCTTGTTTTCGTTCTTAAAGGCGTATTTCAAGCAGGTGTGCCCTCTGACTGTGCCACGTCTCTGCACCAGGTTTCGGCTTCTGTGATAACATGGAAGAACATCGTTTCTGATGAAAATCTCCAGAATTGTCGTAGTTTTGAAGATAATCTCAAAGGTACATTTATAGACACGAGCTTTTCTCAAAATTCGACATTAGGCATGTCATTATAAAGCTATTCTAAAGTAGATTTCGAAGGAAAGGTAATCAAAAAGTTTTTGTAACTCGCTTCGGCTTCTTCTTTTAGCTGATGTCAAACAAAAGCACGTCGATGTGAAAATTAGATGAAAATATGCTGTTCGCTACATTAGTATCTTCAATGATTCTTTTTGCGTCGAAGCTCCGCAACAACCATTGTCGTGTTATCGTTTCCCTCGAGCTTCCGAGAGACGTCATGCTCCTGTGGAAGTTCCGAAAGTTTGGCTGGGCATTTCTTCTTCACAGTGGGTTTATGTGCCCTGTAAGTGTGACATTGAGTTATCTCATATGTTGCATCTAATAACTGTCTTCGAAATCCCTTCTATATAAAGACTGGCAAGGGTACAAAATTTTCGAGAGTCAGACGTGAAAGTCTTGCAAAATCCTCGGCTATTTTGACCTATCCCGGCACGTGATGCAGCGATAGACAATGTTGAGGAGAGATGCGCAGCTTTTAGCGGGCTAAGCGATTTAGAGAGCTAGTCTAAATATAAAACATAGCAACGCTTATGACAGTTTAAAATAAAATCTGGACGCGCGCGTGGGCGCCTAATTCAAACGATGGCAACGCATCTGCCACCAAGATGTGGTGAAGAGAGGGGTTTGGGCAACATGGGTCACCATGCAAAACCTGTGGAGATCCCGGATACTCCTCGCGGGATGTTATCGACTTGGATATCGATTTTATCGGTTTTTCTCAGTTTAGCCCCAATCCATACTGGAATGTGCCCACTAGGGAAATCCACCTCGCGATCACGGATCTGAAAGCTATTTTGAGCCAAAAATTCACTGATTTATTGATTTTATCGATTTATTACGAGTTCTCTTGGGGCGAGGCTGAAGCATGCTCGTACAGGTTATCCACAACGCTGATCGCGAATCAGAGGACCATTTTCGATGTGTTTTGCTTCGGCATGATGAAATGTGCTCGTAAGGGTTAGTGTTCTCCAGCCACAACTATTACGTGAGCCTTAAGGGCAGTTTGTGCAATTGGCGTGCACCTTAATAATTCTCATGACCATAATTTTTAGCATCAAACTTACACCTCAAGTGGTTTCACAAGCCTATGCTGACACTCAGCAACTAGTGAAGCATAATATGTACATATGATGTTTATATTTCCTAGCAAATACAACAAAAATTTTTTGTGATTTGCTCATGGAAATAATTCCTCTGTTCTCGCAGAGGCTAATACTAGACTGTGTAATGAGGCCATTTGTGTACCTTGTACCAGTGATTGCAGCCAAAAGAGCCGCTGTAGCGAATCTGCAAGAACATGCACTTCCTTATTCAGGAAAGCGTTTGCTCTCTTATCGGATATTGTTGTTTTTAAGAAATAAGACAGGACTACACAAGAACTACTTTCCTAGTAAATAGTATAAAAACAGCTTAGCCTTGTTGTGACATTGTGAATGTGATGTAATTTTTCCTCTATTTCTTTTCCTGTCATTTCACAATACTTGACGTCGAGTTTTGAGAACTTCTGGAAAGTTGTGGGTCATAATGAGGTGGAATGGGGCCGGTCATGTTTCTGTAATTGGCCCCTCCGTGACCCGTTCTGCCTCGTCGTGACCTACACCCACTTAAAAATTTCTGTCCATGCTCGGTAAGTACACCATGTTTTTTACAGATGAGGGCTGCTTGGATGCTTCTTTCTATGCTGCATGCTGGGTACATGCTGAATTTCACAATGGAGGTGTATGATTGGGGATCCCTTGCTAAAAACTTGATCGCGTGAGTTCCCACAGAAATACGTGGGCGGTTTGAAAAGTTTCCGGAATGACCACCAAGGTGTTGTTCTTTTTCAAAAATTTTTATGCAGTTGTGTTGGCCAGTTCTTCATATGAATTGATCGTAAATCTCGGTTTGATACGATCAAGGCTTCTGACAAGTGGATCAACTTGTGCAACTTCAGCTGTGCTCAGCTGCGGACAGATGTGAAATTTGGGCGTTTATTAATTCTTTCAATTGGAGGAGATAATCGATAGTAGACCAAATAGGACTCAGGTGGTCAATTTGGTGAATCATTTCCTTCATTTTCCACTCATAGTATCTGAGTTCTAAAACCAGCCGTAGCAGAACGCAAGCAAACAACAAACCATGCGCGAAATGCCGAAAAAAGGACATCATTCCGGAAAATCTGAATAAAATCGTTGACAAGGTTTTGAAAGATGGGATACAAATATGTCTGAATAAGGGAGTTTAGATCATCTCTTACGAATGATTAGTCTCTATTTTATCTGAAGAATTGAGCTTGAAAAGACATTTCCAAAACACTGTGCCGCATTTGCCCAACCTCTGACAAAAACGCAATCCAACATGAAAGTAAGCCAATTATTTTGAAAGGAAGAGATATATTTCAATTCAAAATTGTGATCGATATTGAAGGTTAGATCACGCGCTTTGAGATGGTCACAATAAAAGCGATGAGGACAGTGGGTTAGACCCGATGAATGGGTTCTGAAGAAAAACGTACCTTCCACTGAGGTGAGATTGTGACGGCATCCGTTCTTGGGAGTTTCAAGAGAAGGGTGGGGAGCTTATCACAGCTGAATATTCGCCAATATTTGTGGAAACTCTGGACGTGAAAACTCGAGCGACACGCACGGGTTTGGCCAAAAAATAGGAGTTGTCCCTCCATGCCAGCATGACCGCGAATGCATGGAATACCACTTAGAAAAAACTTGTGATAATAAGACCTAAAACTTCACCTCATTCAATGTGTTTTCTGCCTTAGCTTCCTCGTACTTCTACCTGTCAGAGTAGCCTAAGTTCTCCCCGTCTGAACAGAGATTCCGATCAAGTGACGAGCTAATCGTGGTCCAATCCGGTTGTTGTGAGTACTCCAAGTAAACTCATTCTAGGTCAAAAATGGAAAAATGAGAACAGACCCGAACACGCGTGCTGGACTTCAAAGGGATAGGGTTAAGAAATGAGATATTAATTGCATTCGATTTGTTTTGTTTTCATTGTCATTCCGGAAACTTTTCAAACCGCCCTCGTACATAGGGTTACCAAAGCGTGAAATTGTTCGCTTCAGCACCGGTAACTACACTGAATTCCTGGAGAAACAGGATAAAATTCGCTACAGCGACCTTGAGTGGAAATGGCAAGGGCTGAATGACTACTTCGATCAGTTTTACCTTGGAGTTGTTGGTGTTGGAACACCCCGTGGGTTTGTTTCAACAATAACCTCAACTAGGTAGCTTGTCCTATTTCCTAACTCAGGCCAAATCTTCTACCTTCAAATGGACACTGGCTCTTCAAACATGTGGGTAATCGACGCGGCATGTCCACAGCGCCAGTGCACTGGATATCCAGCAGGCTACCGACCAAAACTAAAATTTAAACCCGGCGCCTCCAGAACGTTCAAGAAAATCCCGCAAGGATTTCACATGAAGTACTATACCGGATCAGCAGATGGTTACTATGGCACTGATACTATCAGCTTCGCAGGTGTCTTTCAACTTTTCACGCAGTGGAAAATAATACCGTGGAGTCTATTCCATGGAATCCTTCAGGTTTCAACGTCCCGACCCAAAAATTCGGCGTAGCCACATCCATCGCTGACGTGTTTGGCTACCAGCCAATCGACGGCATTTTCGGTCTCGGATGGCCCTCGCTAGCTAGAGGAAATGTACTGTCCCAGAACTTTCGGAGGCTTACTTGCCTATAAAGCCACTACGCTGCTTTTCAGGTTAAAACACCTCTGGAAGCAATTCTCCCAAAACTCGACAAGAAACTTTTCACTATTTGGCTGGGAAGAAGGGTGAGCTTTACTTTATTCCACTACCGGACATTTTGCCTTGATCCTCCTTTTCAGACGACAATGTCATACGGTGCAATGGTCGGATACATACAATACGGGGCTTTGGACACCACACACTGCATATCGGCCATAAATTGGGTGCCCCTATCGCTTGCTAAGTATTGGCAGTTCCCAATTCAAGGCTTCCAAATTGGGCAGTTTGTTTGGAATTCGGTTGATCAGGTAGGAGAATAAGACTACCTAAGTTCTCATTTACAAAATAGCAGTGCCGATCAGTCACTTTTGCACTATAGAATACTGCCTATCTGGTTTGCCGCGGCGCACGACTCACGCAGCGCGGTAGACCAGCTGCGCACTGTGATTGTTGTTCGCAACCGACAATGTTTTGTCTATGGTTGCTGTCACGGTGACCCAGAGAAACAGAAATACAGAGAAAATAGTGGAGAACACCAACAAAATACAGTTCGTGCTGTACCTGCTCCGCGTAGGTGACGCGACGCGGCAGAGCAGATGAGCGGCACTCTATGATGCAAGGCTGATTACTCGGAGTTGTGCATTGCTGGCAATTACATGATACTATTCTATGTTAGGCGTATTTTCCTGCAAGATATTTCCAATTGCGGTTGAAATGCACCGGCAAAGCAAGCAATTGTGAGTACCATATAAAGGAAAAGGGGGCGTAACCCCGCGACTGCGATTGGTTCGTTCGCACCGCCCATCCCACCTTTTTGTTTCAATTTGTTTGGAGCCGCGCACAAATACACCATGCATTACGTAATCGACGCTGCACCAGTTACAGCAAGTGGGCGTGGCGGGCGGTCCGAATGCGCCAATCACAATCGGCTTGTCACGCCCCTTTTCCTTGACATTGATGTACACCCGGAGAGTCATTCTGCCAGAACAAGCTTAAAAATCTAAATGGTCCATATAATTACTGCTATTCCTTGACTGCTTGACCAAATGTATATCTCTTCGTCGTAGCTCAAGCATCAGAGCAGACACCTAGGTGATCTCCGATTCTGGGACCTCATTCATTGGCACTCCGATGGCAGTATTAAACGGCATCCTACGAGCGACCAACGCAAAGTACATGCCTGCCCATAGGATGTACGTCGTCCCGTGCGCGAAGATGTGGGCGCAACCCAATATAATCTTCAGAATCAGCGGTCATCAATACGTCATCCCATCTCACCAGTATGTAATTGATATGAAACTTGGACATGGCTATGTGAGTAGATTTTTTCTTAATTCCAACAATTGCATCGGAATTCTCTGTGTTATGTACATTTCCTTTGTTTTAGTGTGCTCTGGCAGTCTTCGGCATTCAATCAGGTGGATTTAGCGCACAATGGATTCTAGGAGATCCATTTATTCGCACTTACTGCAACATTCACGATTTTGAGAACAAGCGTATCGGATTTTCACTCGCAAAAAACATGTGATACTTCTAGAATTTTGATGTTTTTTAATCGTAGCTTCCATCAATAAAACCTTCAAAATCTTTTTTGGAAGCCTTAGCATTGTTATAGAGTAGTTTAAAGGCGTTATACAGTGGGCGTCGACGGCTTTGACCCATTCACGGCCTCGAAAAGAACGCGTCGCAACCGCGCCGCTCACGACGGAATCGTCGCTGCAGCATCGAATCTGTATTCTCAGTATTCGTTCATCACATTGATGTCACCTAATAACAAAACTAACTAACTGTCAAGAATAACTCATAGTTTGTTGTCCTGGAGTGGATTCCTGCTCAAGCGGAGCGGTCGCGCTGCGTGTTTCGCGTGCCGCAGAGGACTCACGCCATCGATGCCCATTTTAGATAGAAACTCTTGTGGAATAATATAGAGCCTATTTTTAGTTCATTCTGTGCAGCACTATGGTCTAATTAGTACTCGTGAGACTGACATTCATAAAATTGCGTTCTGGAAGAATCCTTGACGAGAGACAACAACTTTGCAAAAAAAAAAGTGAAGAGACATGTTCCACATGGGGTTGGGCTATAAGTGAAGCGCTTGAAGGAAGCACCTGCGAAAAAAATCCTTGTGCTGGAAATTTCCCCGAATTTCCGGGTTTTTCGGGGTGATGAACTCATAGGCGGGGACGAAAATGCGTGAATCAGGCGAGAAACATAGGAATTAAAAACAGTCTTTCCCGTGTGTCGATGGCGTAGAGGGGTGCTCCGCTGTAGGGTGTGCGCGCGTCCCGCCACGAAATCCTGCTTATTATACGCGTCTCGTGCACCCATAGCGCTAAACGGCGCGCCACGAGTAGCGTTGGCTGGCGCTTCGTACGACGACAGTTCCAGTTTCTCTGCAGGTAAGCAAGAAAAAGAAGGAGAAGAAGGCAGCCTAGTATTAAATTTACCAGAATCACAATTACCAGGAACATTTGCAGCTTTATTTACCATTGAAACAATAATAACGTAACATACTTCACCTTGTAAACCATGTGTTATAACAGCTCACAAGGGACGAGCAACAGAAAAACCTATTCTTGCGTTGCCAAAGTCATAGGTATTACAGAATGTACGGATCCAAGGTGTTCCCAGAATCCACTGAGTACTGAATCCTCCCGACTGGATGGAGAACGCTGCCACTGTGCACTGCAAAATTGCAAGACATAAAAAGAGTAATACGCGATTTGGAACTGAATAACTCACCCATCCTCCTCCAATGCCCAAGTTAATAATGTACTGCCCTGATGGGACGCTGAATCGATGGCCATTTATCTTGAAAATCAGGCTTGGGTGGCGGTTCATCGTTGAACACGGCACCACATACATCCGATGGTAAGCGCTGTATCGTGCTCCTGCTTCTCTAATGATGGCAGAAATGGCTGCTGGTGGGCCGCCGAGCCACGATGTCCCTGAGTCGGAGATCACCTTAAAGCAAGTTGGTTAGAGAGCTTCAAAAAGTGAAATTGAAATCTACTCAGAGATACCTGTTCCTGTCGTCGTGACACATATCCTCCAACTTGAAAGCCTTCAATGGCAAACTGCCAATATGCGGCGTAGGACAGAGGCACCCAGTAGATTTGAGGATGACAATGCCCGTGGTCAATAGCGCCAAATGTGATCACGCCGGAGACCCATCCCAACGATAGATGTACCTTCGAACAGAGCAACGATCAGAAGTTTTCATAAATTTCTGGAATATGGATGTGCCTACTCTTCGCCCCAGGTACACCGTGAATAGCTTTTGGTCAAGCCACGGCAGGAGAGCTGTCATTGGTGCTGTTGTCTGCGAAGTAAATTTGTGTATGTACGTATAAACTAGCTACCAAGGAAATGGTACAACATAAAGAAGGCTAAGAAAGCATACATACATGGCCAACAGCAAGGCGCTGCCATGCCAAACCGAAAATTCCGTCGATTGGTTGATATCCAAATACATTAGCAAGATTAGTTGCTATTCCAAACTTCTGGTGCTCAAGCAGGAATCCTGAAAACTGACAACATCGCAGCTCTTGATTTTCAAGCCCAATTAGTACCTTTATTTTATTAAGGGTCATGTCATGTGGCTTGCTCATACAGTGAACTGCGAATGGGCGTAGACAAGGGGCGGGACTGCGGCGCGGACACTCTGGTTGTCTGTTGCACCGAGGCAGCGAGCATGCTGGGCAGAGACATGGAGGAAAACCGACACGTCGTGATTTTCCGCCGCCTCGAGAGGTGCAGCAGACAACCAGAGTGCCCCCCCCCCCATGCCCTTGTTTACGACCGTTTGGAGTCCATTGTGTATGGCATGAAGAAGGAGACAGGCAAATAGTGGACATTCCTCTACAAGTTTTTACAGTTTTGTTCATATGAAATCCTCTCATAAGATGAGTGTTCCTACATATAGTAATCCCTGCCGCATATCCATAAAAACCTAAAATTGCTCTCGAGTTTCCGCAGACATATGGCATTTACCACGATCCACCTCACAACATAAACCGTTTTGAAAATTGACTCTTATTAAAAAAGCATGGCTGCAAGAATAAAAGACGTTTCACCACTCGAAGGTATTATGCTTCCACTTTTCTCCTACTTTCTTCAAAATTCGACACCATGCTATAGTCCTTAGGCGCAAACAATAAAAGGTTCTCGAGCGCGCAGAGCTTGCGGCGCGTGTGCGGCGCGTCCCGCCTGTAACAGCGGTCCAGCGTCCTCGCTCAGCTGTTCGAGGATGCCTTTCGCCAGGATTAGGCTCAGGTAAGCGTTTTTATGCGGTTTTACTTATTGTTTATTTGTTTATTGTTTGTTCTTTCTTTATTAGCATGTTACTGTAACGAGTAGGCCTGTGACTGACCGATTTTGGTCGGATGACCTACCCCCACGCCTTCTTTTTGCACGCTTTGCCCACCTAAGCCTGAGATCGTTATTTTTATGTGTTTTTGTGTGTTTTTTATTCGCTTTTGGCCCAGTAGAAAGCTGTTTGTCTCAGATAGCCCCTAAAAGCGCTCACATGACCCTAATCCTGACGAAAAACGTCCTCGAGCAGCTGAGCGAGGACGCCGGACAGCTGCCACAAGCCGGACGCGCCGCGCAAGCGCCGCAGGCTCTGCGCACAAGGACTATATCACTACTCGTGCACCAGATGCCCTCTTCAAACCAAATTGTACACAGATAACGCCAGCCTATTCAATTCCGATAATATTTTTCTACGGATTGGACTAAAAACAAAACCAAAAACATACTGCCACAAAACAAAATGTTGCAGAGATCTCATAGAGGAAATGTGTCCATAATAATGGTGTAACAGTACTATTTGCAAAGCTGCCGGCTCTGCTATTAATCCAGGGACGTAGAGAGTATTCGTCGTGGATCATGAACAGTAATTATGGAAAAACTCTGAACAACAAACCTCCATATCGTACCGTGTCAAATCCGTAATATCCACTGCAATAGCCAGTTTTATAATACATGTAGAAGCCTTCTGGGTACTTCTTGAACGTTCGCGATCTGCCCGGGTAGAAGCGCAGTTTGGGACGGTGACTACTCGGATAGCCAGTGCACTGTCTTTCTCTGCATTGCGCCGAAACCACCCATAAGTTCGATGAGCCGGTATCCATTTGGAGATAGAAGTGTTGCTCTTAAGTACAAGGATCGGGCCAAGAAAGTTCTGGATATTGTTTTGTGAACTTACGTGGTGTTCCAATGCTAACCAATCCAAGGTAGAACTCATCAAAATAGTCGTACAGCTGGACATACCCCTCGTACAAATGGTGCCGGCGCACACGGCGGGCATCCTGTTCCTCGAGGAATTCCGAGAAATTGCCCTTTCTGCAGGATAAGTTTTGCGTTATCGGGACTCGGACGCCCAAGGATATGGTGTAACTTACGCCAAGGCATGTTCCTGCGCAGAGCCGTAATGGAAAAGATCAATGGTGAAGTTGACCGCATAAGAGCCATTGGCCAATATAATCAAGCCGAGAAGCAAATACATGCCTGTAACACATCAATCATATCGATGGCGGTGAACCATTCACGGCCCTGACAAACACGCCGCGCAACCGCGCCGCGCGCGCCGGAATCGTGTCGTTTGCTGCCATTATGCTACTTCTCGTTATGAAACATGAAAAAAGTGAAAAAAAATCACCGAATTGGGAAGAAAGGCGCGTAGAAATAGCACTCAGGCGCCCGACGACAACTATTCCGGCGTGTGCGGCGCGGTTGCGCGGCGTCCTTGTCGAGGCCGTGAATGGGTCACTCCCATTGACGCGTACTGTACGTACATATTCATTGCTGCCAACAGCATTCGCGGTTATGATTGGTCGGTTTGTGGCAAAGGGGAGGGACAAACCAATCACATCAACGCGACACCTTTTACCACTAATGATTAGCTTTGAGGGATTGCGCAGCAAGGAGCAAGGAATATCACGAGAAAGCACGGAATTTTCTAAATCAAAAAATTTCACATTTCACGTGCACCGGAAGCTTTTTCGCTCCTTATAGATCAGTTTGTGCTAGATATGCACGTCTACATGATAGCGGATAGGACTAGTCGGCTGCGTGACAAGAGGTACGCTGCTGGGCTGTGATTGGTCCATGCATGAGCGCGTCGCGGTTGCGGCCTTAGAAGGGATGAGCGGCGCTGGGAAGAAATAGACGGGGTTTCTAAGGTTGGGAAAGGCAGATGAATGCTATTAGATCAGAGCAGATGGGAATCAATGTCATTTAATGTTTTGGATTTGAAAGACCAAGCTGAATTTTAGAAGCATGCGGATGCGGCGCGGTCGCGTCGCGGCGTACGTCTTGACGGACTATGGCTGACCCAGCTCAGAAGTATTTCTTACGGCGGGATATACATGAGACGTCGACCGGTTTTCATGAAAATTATTCCGCAAATGAATGCGTGCGTTTGACGCACGACTGACGCACGCAAATAGTGTAAATTGCTCTTGTTGCACGTTATGGTGGGCCATTCAGCATCACTACGGTGTATTCATAAATTCGGTGACAGAAACAATTACTCAGTTAACCCACTGATGCCCGCGCGGCTTACCGGTGAGCCGCGCCTATTTCTTGCGTCGTCCACTTTGTCATATTTTTTACCCCTAATGGAGTTAACGGTTTGATTAGATTTTCATCCAGAAACATCAGCGAGTTATCATGATTATAAAAGTCATTGTTGAAATTTGTATGACAATTCCGGAGAAGAGGAAGAAAGCAGAGCTTGCGACTTTACGGAAACACGCAAAAAATACCGCGGTCAATGGGTCAAAACACATTTCACTTCTGTTATGGTATCCATGGTGTCACCATAATTTTGGGCCATCTTCTGGCAGACGTTTTATTCCAGCTAGCTTTGCGCTGGTTTGACTTGACTTTCATTTTTGTTTCATTTAAATCGGCTACCAGAATCAGGTATCACCGGAAAGTACCTTTTTCTGCACTCACTAGTACTGATAACCGCCTATTTCGCAGTCAACAGCATAACAACGCTAGGTACGACCGGTAATGTTGTCGGTGCAGTTCGAGATATCAACTGATAACAGACATATGGGTGCCAATGTGCAGGTTGCCAGGAACGAGGGCAAAGAATTTCTCGGTAAGAGTCCCTCTCATGGAACTGCAAATTGAAGATTAAGGATAAAGGATAGAGTGATCGGCGTTGATCAACCCCGTCCGTGGGATACGCCACGCATTCGACTTCATCTGAGCATCGTAGAGGCATTGAATGCGTATGTGCGCTGTACAGTGACTTGCGGGGGGCATCCGATGAACCAAGTCAGTGCTTCATCCTCCCAGACTCCTCTGGTACCAATCCACCGACCCCGGGGGATGGATGGCGTGGTTGGCCACGGGCGCAATCGAGCCATCGACCGTATGCGTGCGCAGCGAGCCTCTTACCATTGCGTCACCCTCTAAATTGAAGATGCATCAAATCAAACACTTCAAAGAAGTCTCACAACCCTCCTCCGCCTCTGCCACTCCCATTTTCTCTTTCCTTTTTGATTTGGTAAGCCATTTGCGTCCCTTTCGACTTTTTCTAAACGATACCCGGATAAGATCTTTTGATATATCTTTTGGTCTCGGCCAAGAGGAGCCCCAAAGATGCGATGGAAGGACGTGATCAAGAGTGATCTAGAAGATCTTCGTGTCACGGATGAAGACGCTCAAGATCGCGCTTTTTGGCTTAGTAGAACCCATACAGCGGACCCCGCGACAGTGCGGGACAAACGCTAAGGAGAAAAAGAAGAAGAAGAACCCGGATATGGTCTTTCAATGCTATAGTATTTTGTGCCGAGGATAAAGAGTAAAGTTTCTATGGTAAAGAATCCCGTTAAAGTAATAGTTGCCTCAGGTTCTAGGCAAATTTTCTACGGTTCTTTACCCTTTGCTCTATGGGATGATGTTGGCGGTGGTTTGTAATACCCGCAAGCGAGTCCTCACAAGACCCTAGAAGATGTAAGTAGACCCTCGTGTTCGGTCCCTGCCTCGGCTTTGGAACAGAACAGGTGGACTATGACGTCATAACGTGCTTGGTCAGATCTACATACGTAGACCAGTGACTCAGCAATGTTTGACGTCAGAACTGTAGTGGCACATACCAAATCTACCTGTTAGTAGTCGTTCGATTATGGAAATCTGTGCTATCTTCTGCAGGATGCATCAAATTAATGACATTGCTCTGAGGATTGCTCAACACCTTCCTTTAGCTAATAACCTGAAGCTGCATGGCCTTTTTTGATTTCCATATTTCGTGGTTTCAACAACTGCACAGACGAGGACTACATAGTGAGATTAGCTGGAATTCTGCGCCCCTGCAGAACCATGTCTACCCTAAGAAGTTCTCCGATTCAAAGCTACTTACAACAGAACAATGTGCTGGATACTCATGGCACAATAAACTGTAATACATATAATCATGCCAGAGAGAACTTCCGCCCTATTCTAGCATGCAACTCTTCCGCTATCATTTGTTTCTGTGTTCTTGGAACGTTTCTTGCGACATCGAACAACTAGTTCCATATCCAGGAAAAGCGAGACCGAAACCGGATTTCGCCTCTATCCACAACGAGATGGCACAAACATGAAGCCCCTATAAAACTCGTGCGGAGGTGACTCAGTTCTTTGACTTATTGCTTTGGAGGATTAGCTAATTACTAACAAGTGAGGACTATGTTGTTCTTATTTCCGGCATCTTACAACGGTCACCTACTCTTTTTTTTCTCAGTTGGTGTCATCCTATGCCTATGAAAAACACTTTTTTGGTCAACATTCGACGACTTTGTTTGTTTGCCAACTTTTTTGTTGAGCTGTCGTGTGCTGATGCTATTTGGAGTTTGATACAAACATTTCTATGAATACCTTACCAGAAACTCTAAGTTAATGCACGTGATTCAATGAGTTTCGTTACGGCTTATTCCATCTTTTTTCAATTGTGATTTCTTTCAAGTACTGCCCTGCTCACCCACAAATTTATTGAATAGATAGCTTCTATCACCCAAGAAAACCTTCTCTTTGTTGAGAGTCATCCATTTTTTCTCAGAAATACTGTAGAAGGATTATTATGTGGAGCGCCGTACGTAGATATGGATTCTACCTGAAACCTTCCAACTCTGACTTTTTGCCAGTAAAACGCGAACTGTCTTCATCCATTCAAAACAACGCCCGGAGATCAAGGCCAAGACTGCATGAATCATTGTGATTACCCAGAGTAGACGTGCGAACACCCTTAAATTCAGCTATAGGTAAATCAGACATTAATACATTACCGTGGGTAAGCTCAGTAGTTTGTTGATCGAACATGATCGAATATTAGATGCTTTCGACAATCGAATATTCGATTTCGAATAATTTGAAAAGAACGTGCTAGCACCATACAAATTCACTTGTCGTTAATAAGGGTGTCAACTCGTTTACACTGGAGGGTCTCAACGATGCGCGCAAGCTCAGAAAAGGGTCTTACTGCTCCCTGAATTTTTTTTTCAAAGTGCAAGTGTTCCACAAGTTCTATGTATAGGTAAAAGCGTTGTTTTAACCATCCAAGAAAGGATACTTCATCCCAAGAAATTACCTTCTAAGCTGTTCTCCCAATTTATTTTCACTCCTAGCATTTATGTCGCGTTTGTTCATAGATTAATTGTCTCAACACTACTCAAGTTTTCCCAACGTTAGCACGGGCGTCAACACGTTTACCCTGGGTAATCTTAGTGAAGCATTCAGGCCAACATTTCTGTTCCCTGGTTTTTTTTTCTTTTGGTGTTCTTCTTATTTATAGCGTTCGTCTGCTAACATTATAATTCAATACGTTGCCTCATTTTAGCAATGAAGACCTTACGACTATTCACCCTAAGCACTGCTTTCATCACAGTCAACTGCCTTAATTTCACAATGAGAACAATCAGTTCCCATTCACTCACTCCGAAGCAATATGCGTGAGTTGCTATGTTATGATTTCACTTCCTAAGAACTCACAGGATGGCTGTTAGATATAGATAGAGCTCCACTCTAAAACATCCATGTAGAACTTTACTCTTTCGGTATCGTCTTTTCCTAGAATCGGGTGGTTACAACATTGTTTTGTAGCAAGCCTCACAAATTTCGAGCTTTGATCTTCCGAGGAAAAATTTTTTTAAAGGACGCGATTGTGCTGTCGCAGAGTAAAAATTTTCCAGGAAAACATCAAAATTGATTCCACCTTGAAAAAAAAGCACTGAATCCAAGATGTCAAATTTTGAACCTAAGCCAAACTGACCCTAAGCGCTGTTATATGTACATACAGTGAACTCCAAGCGGTCGTAGACAAGGGGTGGGACCGCAGCGCGGGCACTCTGGTTGTCTGCTGAACAGAAGCAGCGGGCCTGCTGGGCAGAGAAACAGAGGAAAATCGATACGCCGTGACTTCTCGCTGCCTCGGGAGGTGCAGCAGACAACCAGAGTGTCCGCGTCGCGGTCCCGCCCTTTGTCTACGGTCGTTTGAAGTTCTCTGTAATTGCTAATTCTAAGCAATGACGTTCCATCCAGGACGCTTCTAGAGCTGTGCGATATCATCCTGAAATCGTCGCATGGCGTCGACGGAAGCGACAAAATGACGGCTGGACATGGCAGCCACTGCACGACTACTTTGATGAGTTCTACCTCGGCAGTGTTATCGTAGGAACTCCTCGTAGGTTGAACCTGTCTCCTCAAACGCAGTCTGTCAATCTTCCCGCATTTTTTAGCGCAAGAACTTTGGCTATCCATGGACACCGGCTCGTCGATCATGTGGGTGATTGATGGTGCTTGCAACAGTGCCGAATGCGTTGGATACCCTAACAATGGCCGCAATAAGAGGAAATTCTACAAAGCGCGCTCTAGCACCTTCAAATGGCGCAATAGCCCATTCTCAATGAGTTACAAAACAGGCTGGACCAGTGGCAAAACTGCTGAAGACACTGTTCGCTTTGGAGGTGAGTCTCTGGCTGTGTTGCAATCCATATGGATTTCCAAATCCTGGAAAAATTCCAGGATTCACGGTGCTCTCCCATCATCTCGGAATCGCTGATAAGGTCGCCCCATTCCTTGCACAAATACCCATAGATGGTGTGTTTGGACTTGGCTTGCCTTCCAACGACGCCTCTGGCAATGTGAGTGGAAATCGTTGTAGGGAGGCATGTGTCTGTTATCCGTATTTTCGTTTCAGATGCTTTCACCCATGCAACTTCTTCTACCACATCTTAACATGAAAATTATCACTGTGTGGATGAACAGAAAGGTGAGCTCCCTGAAATATTCCCGCTCTGAGAACTTTGAACGCTCGCTCTTCACAACACTCTTCTAAAGCATCATCTCTTAACTACTGCACTGTGTGGGGTCGCCGACAGGGCCTGAAAGCCTAGGCCCATAAATATCCCACACTTAGCCTCCCGAATCACCCTTGTTGTTCTACCATTTCTTGACGATTTCTTGTTGTTCTACCATGGTTGCTATACTCTGGGAGCCCTTTGAACATAGGACACTCCAGTCCAGAAGCGAAAACTTTCGTAGAGATTTCCTTCTGCGCCTGCTACATCAACTGGATAGAAAAACCACATTTTCAGGTGGCAATCAGCAGAGGAGGCGACGCCGGATACATCACCTATGGTGCAGTCGACACCAGTAACTGTCAACAAAACTGGAATTACATACCAATTTCGTCCAACATGCACTGGCGAATTCCCGTACAAGGATTTAACATTGGAGGATTCAACCACCAGGGTAACAACGATCAGGTCAGCACATAACTCTGGGCGAAATTCACAGGATTTCCATGAAATATTCATTTATCCAATACGATTACAGGCCCTTTGCGACACTGGAAGCTCCTATCTTGGTGCTCCTAGGAATGTGATGAACAATATCGCTCGGATCACAGGCGCAACTTTTAGCGCAGCTCATGGCGTTTATACTGTGCCGTGCCCGGCGATGTGGACTCTTCCGAGCTTGTTATTTGGAATCAATGGTCGTCAGTACCGTATCCCATCGGTTCAGTATGTGATCGACATGAATCTGGGCAACAATAGGGTTCGTTCAATTGCCTGGCCACTCATATAGCCAGCCACAGCTGTGTAAATGCTCAAAATAATGAAAGAATAGAAAATGAACTATATCGTCTCATTCCCTTCCATAAATAGAAGGGATGCGAGCCATGAATTTACCGAAAATAGTCTGCTGATGGGAAGTGAGCCAATTTCGGACATATAGACAAATATTCGATTATAACTACGTTGAAAGATGCGGTACTTCGCAAAGGAAAGAGCCCTACAGAGCAGGAGGGAAATAGTAAAGCTGTAGAGCTTCCTCGTTCTTGAATTCTTGAGTATTCGAGTTCTATTCACGGTCGAACATATCCGCAGCCATAGCCCAAATCGAGAGTAAATTTCTCAACCCATGGCTGTGTGGTAAACTACGAGGAACAGATGGGCGGTGCCACTGCTCCACGATTGGCGCACTCACCCATCTCTTCAGCCCCCTCTTCTCTTCAAATCTGTCGACATATAAAGTGTAATCATGCACGGCGGACAAACTTGCGTCACTGGGCAGAAGTACAACCCCTTTGTTGCACCATAATGCCTCCCCTTCCCCTTCCGGAATGCTCGCTGGGTCACTGTGGGACACACATGTGGCTAGGAATCAACCTAGAGACAGCAAGTGAATATTCTTACTCACTAGGCTATATGGAAAGGCCATACTGGGGCCGTATGCATAACTGAGATCACCCAGGGTAGAAATATCAACACATTAGAAATTTAGCTGTCGTTAGCGTAGACACCAACGCGTTCACCCTGGGTAACCTCAATGATGCATCCACGCAGTGGGCAGTGGCAGTTGCTGGTCTGTGGGGATGGGATAAAACATGCGGTCTTGGCCCGAAAAGGGGCGTGGACGGCCTGGACTTCACAAGCGATGCTACCAGAAGAGTAGTTTCAATGTTAAGAAAGTAAAAATATGTATGTAAATGATTGGGAGAAGGGTAAAAAAAAACAGGAATGTGAAATAACCTGAAACAAAGATTTCAACGAAGGAACCTTATCGTTCTGACTGAATTCACGAAATCGTAGAAACGCAGTTTCCTTGGCGATTGATCTTAGTAATTATACGCTGCTATTGCTATACATATGTAGTTCTTTATATAACTTATTTTTATTTTTACCAGAATTTTATCTTTTGAAAACTTCCTTCTCCGTATTTTTTGCTTCCATCCTGCTCAAATTCATCCTGACTCATGTTTCAGTGCGCACTGGCCTTCTATGCGATGGACTACGACGCTCACCTTGGGATATCTTGGATTCTTGGCGCTCCCTTCATTCGAACGTTCTGCACGATTTTCGACTACGGTCAGAAACGTGTCGGCTTCGCTATAGCTATACCCCGTTAGAACGACTTTTCTCTTCACAAATCTTCTGTTTCAATGGATTTGAGTGTTTTTTCCTGAACTTTAGCTAATAAGCGGGTTATTTCGTACATGTATGTGGCTGCTCAATAACCGTGTTCTCCATGCTGTTCGGGTTATTTCTGGATAAATCTCGTGCTTCTCACTTGTGTTTTAGAACTCTAACCACGTCATTCATATTACCCTTCATTATTCTAGACCTTTCTCAATGTATAGGACTTGTATGTGTTCACTCATGCGGTTCACACAGTTCTGCATATGAATAGGCGGTTACAAGAAAAAAAAACAAAGATATACAGAAAAGGAATAGAAAATTGCTACTGCAATTCACAATTTCTCTACCAAATTAGGACCTATTTTTGTATTCGATTTCCCACTTATTTGAAATCGAATAGTTTTGCTTTCGAATATCGAGTATTTCGAATGAGTAGAAAATTTGAATGTTCCTAAATTAGAGAGCAATGTAGCGCTGTATGAGAGAGAAGAAGAGCTTTAGGCCTTTTTCATTCTCGGTTATCTGGAATGGTTTGAATGGTTTCCCAAACTGTAATTGAAGAAACAAAATTATTTTGTTTTTTACTTGGTCCCAAGTATAGCGAGCTCCCTACCTGCAGCCACTGGTCCCAGTCTGGACTTTTCCTAGTTATCCGTACTGGTAAAATTTGTATTCACCAAAGACCAGGAAGCGAGAAGAGAGCGACATGTGCACCAAGTGCTCAAATTAGACAGCGCTTTGCTATATGAATAGAAATTTTGAATGTGTCGAACAAGGATCCGTGTTGGAAATATTAATTTTCACATTTTCCATGTGCAAATACGACTGAAAACGGGTTTGACGCTTTAGCTGCTGAATGGATAATGGATATGTCAAGCCTCTGGTAATATATTGAGAATTAGTTGAAGACATAGTTGACGGAAAGAAGTTCCCACGTCCTAATGGTCGGATAAACAGGAACCTTTCCGTCCACGGACCGGGTAGGCCGCGGCTATATCTTCCTGGTAACGATCATGAATACCGCTTTTGGTGTGGCAGGGATAGAGAGAAGAGGATCAGCGTTGGAAAGGCAGCGCTAAGCACATCATGAATGTGGGTGCCCAAAAATTCGGCACCACTAGTCCTTCTAGCCCTTTTCCGCCTCATCACTTTGACCCACAGGCTCATGGAGGAGGCATGAGCTCAACCTTGGCAGTAGTTCCTATTTGAATGAACTCATTTTAGAGGCGCAGAAACACTAGTACCGGAGGAATAATAAAAGAAAAAGAAAAACACTTGCGGTACGACTCGGAGTATCTGCTCTACATAATAAAGCCGTGAGATACAGCATACTAGGGTAGGAGTGGTAGCACCTGTGGTGGGATCCATGAACGTTCACGAGAAAGTGATTTACCCACCGTTATAGAGTGGACAAGTTTTTCCGGTAAAAATGTGTCTGCTCCGTCGAGATACCTCGGCCCAACCAGAGGAAACAAGGGAAGTTATCAAGATATGTCATCCTTTGCCAAAAAAAAATCCGCCCGATCTAGATGTGCAGGAAGCTCAAAACCTTTCCGGGAACATTCATGAATTCAATTTCCGCAAGTGTAACTCCATTTTGGATCACTTTGGATCACCACGAACGGTCCACAAAGGAAAATCATGAAGATTCAAGAAAAATGGCAGAGAGACATCTATTGGGCATCAAATTCACTATTTATAGACCTCAATCCATCATCCCTATGTTGTTCTTCCGTTCACAGTCGAGAAAATGTTTTCCGAACCGTGATTGGTTGCACGTGGTCGATTTCCTGCCTTCATTGGACAGAATTCCATAGTGGGAGGAGAAATGGGAGGGGGATCTCACGCCTGCATTGATGTCCTCATCATATCCTCTAGTGTTCGGTTGGAAGTGAGAATAATAAGAGCGAAATAGCAGTTCATGCAAATAAAAAAGCTTACCGCTCTGTGGGAATTATTATTCATTGGCGGAGTATTGGAAGCAAAATGCTGAACTCTGCAAATAAATGCCTGTCGTTCTTCGCACCTGTTATTTGAATCGAGTGATGGTATCAAAATAGGATTTTTGGTTTTAAACAAGCAAAAGCGTCCTTTCCGCTTCCAAAATGTTATTCATAATCACAGTAACGAAAACAAAGCGATAGATTCCGCAAATTTTCAAACATGCACCACTGCTCTGGGAAGGATTCAATAATATCGAAATGTGCCTTTGATGTTAGTTTCTCTTCTCATGAGAGGGTGGGCGGAACAGGCCTCGCCCACCGAGACTAGTGCTGCTCGAATGTCTGAGTCAGTATATCTTGGAGTTATGCCATGAACTGCTCATGTTGCAGCACACTCTCCATCTACGGGTGTCACATCTGGGGAGAGGCTGGTCATCAGTTAGGCCATGCGGTTTTCACTTCTGCACCCTTTTTCCTTTTTCGCATGTCGGTTGAGGTCGAATGTTTCGAAACGGTAGTATAGTGAGCATCACTAGTGTTGTACGTGGAAGTGGACCCCAAATCGCAGGGCACTTACTCCACACATATCACAGACGTCCCCCCACGTGCCAGACGGACGTCCCCCACACCCATCACGTCCCCCACACTCCCCCGCACCGATCCTGCAAAGGGATCTCACACCTTCAGGAAATAAGCGAAATCTGGTCTAATTCAAGAGAAATAGGGCCGAAAAAAAGCGACATCAGCTGGAAAACACACGAAGATTGCTGGATGTTCGACATCCTATCCTTGGGGCCAGCCCAGGCAGTAACACAGCTGTGCTCACAGAAGAGCGAGGGTTTTGTGTTTTGAATGGTTCACACACCCAAATCCAGCTCCATTCCTTAACCCTGCGCCAAAAACCTTCCTCAGCATATCCATTTGACGTGCTTCGTACATTAAGATGGTGAATTTTTCTCAACTTAACATGGAATAATTCAACGGCAGCACGTCCGGAGGCATGAGCAGCATGCTATGCTCAAGGAGAACGTTGATATTCGCTTCTCCAACCCAAAAAGTGGGCGGGGCGATGGGGGTTCTACCTGCTTTTCGACAGCATAATTGTCGAGTGACCGTCAAATGAAATAATGCGACCACGACCATGATTATTTCTGAATTTAAAATCGCTGAAAGGAAACTTGGCAAACCAGTGGACCATTGTCCTTTGCGAAGGTGATTCCAAGCCAAGACAAACACAAGGTTACCGATGCCTCCGATAGAAAGTGATCATGTTTCAAGTCACTAATCATGATCGCCCAAAAATCGCGTCGACTCATCATTTGTTAGCGACTCCATATTACGCCTCTGAAAAGAGCTAGCCAGAATATCCAAAAAGCTTCTAAAAGAGGAGGAAGAACTCTACCAGAAGTTTGCACAAGCCAGCTCAAATTTGCTCAAATTGGACAGACTCAGACATTAGGCGAATTCGAGCTTCATGTCATTGAGGCTCGGATTGCTAAAATGGATGGGATTGGAGTGTCATTAGAATTGCTGTTCGGCTGCTATTCGGTCGCTATAGGAGTGATATTCACTTTTTCTATAGGGGCCTAACAGCAATCCAACAGCGAACGAATTGCAGCCGAACAGCAATTGGGATGACACCCAAACCCCGCCCATTTTGGCAATCCGAGCCTCAACGAAGTGAGTCTTCAATTCGGGGAATGTCTGAGGATGATAACAGCTCATTTGTGCATCCCGCGAAATGGCAATAAGGAAAAAAGGCGGGGCATCCTCTTTGAATTCCAGCTGCTTTTGTATATTCTGTGCAATGGATTTACAGACGATGTCACATTATTCCGAATGCATGTCTAGAAATGGTGCCGTAACATTTCAGCTCCCTTTGTTGAAGCTTTTCTTCCACTTGTTGAATTTACTTCATTAGAACTGATAAGACAATACAGTAATAATGCAACCCTTCGCATCGCAACCGGAAACGATAATAGATAACAAGCACTAGAACCACGTCCTGTAGTGAGCACTCTAAGGAAACATTCGTTTGTTTTCCACTGCGCTATCTACCAGAGCACAGAAATTGTCTGCTTACGTCTATGTTTTCTGAATGGCTGCAGAGGGTGGCAACGCTATGAATGAAGGCACAAGATCCTTGAACAGAGATTTTTCGATATACTACTCTTCGCCCAAGCAGAATTCACAAAAATCAGTAAAATTTATAAAGCATAACCGCAGCGCGCAAATTGCTTGTCAGATTCGTGATCATGGTGGTGGGGAACCCCTGCAAGCATGTTTCCTAAACTCCTCGACGGAAACTCGATAAAAATTAGTGATATCAATAATACAATAAGCGTGCGGCTCAAAACGGCTGTGATCAGCGAGGTGGGTTTCCCTAGTGGGAGCATTTTAGTGTGAATCGAGCCTAAACTGAATAAAACCGATAAAATCGATCAAGGGCAGAACGGTCCCTTTCACAGCGGTGAATGCTATTGTTTCTCATAGAACTTGGTGGCCGCTGAAAACGGGAAAAAATCTTTTCATCACAATATTATCACTCTGAGGATGAGGTGGGAACGTTTAGGGTTTTAGATCGGCCTGTTCTTGTTCATCCAGTCATTTATTCCCCATTGCTGCGTTGTTTTGTTGCACACGCATCATGCACGTCTCAATAAAGATAAAGATGGGAAAGTTGTGGGCTGAGCAATTTTGCAATCGATGCCTCAGAACATTTTGAGGATGAATTTGTTATCAAAAGAGTCGGTGATCTCTGGATCCTATCAGTAGTACTCCTACCTTCAGTTACGATTTATGATTTAGGACGATTTCGAAAAATTTACGATTTACGATTTACGAAAATCAAATTTCTTGTTACCCACATCCCTGATGGTGTCTCCTATTTCCCAGCTCGTTCCTTCGTCACCTCTTTTACAGATTCTTCTCATCGTTTAAATTTGGCGCCCTCTCGCGTCGCCCAGATTTTTGAAAAAAGTCAGTTTTACACATAGACTTCAAGCACGTAAGGTGCGCCGAGAGGAATCAAGAACTGTACGCACGTAGCAGTAGTACGCAGAAGATTTTAAAAAGGCGCGATAATCGAATAAAAAAAGAAAGGTAGTAAGAGGGCGCATCTAAAGCATATATATATATATATATATATACTGTTGGGTGTTGGTCACAACAGAGAACATGCACCATTTGAACGGCGCGCACATTGAGCGCAAGAGATTCAAATCGAGGCGCTTGCCGGGAGGAGTCCAGGGAATCTCCGTAAAAAGAGTGATTTTCTTCAGCTGAGTCTGTCATTCACGATCGGAGCCGTTTGTTTTTGATCCGCTCGCCTCCCCTCCCCGTCAGCATCCCCTCAGAGGTGGCCGCCCGTTCAGTCCGTGTTCTATTTCATCGTCATTTGTGTTGTTTTCATCATAATTAATTCTCTTTCCTACCTCGTGTTTCGTGTACTCCGTACGTCGTTGAATCAACGATTACTTTAACTTGGTGAACTCAGGCCTTTATCAAATCCACAACACTCTGTTCGTGATGAAGGAGCTAAATCATTTCGTAAACAATTCATGGCAACCCCTCCAGAAAGTCTTGCCGGTTCAATTATTCAGAAGCAAAATTAAAATCCAATAGAAAACGAATGCACTAAATGTTTATTTAAAATAAAGATAAAGTGGTCGGCGTTGATGAATCCCGTCAAGTGCGATGCGCCACGGATTCGACTTCATCTGCGTTGAGTGCGTATGTGCCACATTGTGCCCTATGCAGTGACTTACGGGGGCTTCCGATGAACCACGTTAGTGCTTCATCCTCCCAGACTCCTCTGGTACCAATTTATCGATTTCGGAGGGATGGATGGCTTGGTTGGCCACGGGCGCGATCGAACCATCGACCGTGTGCGTGCGCAGCGAGCCTCTTACCATTGAGTCACATGCGCCCAAATGTGTATTTAATTTAGAGGTATTGGAACATAAACATGTCACATTCGCCGCCGACGGCGACGCAGGATGCTAAACTCCACGTGGGCTATAGCGGCAACCTAAATCACTCCAGTAATACACTCTTCATTCATATTTCCTTATATACAATGAAAAAGTATCTGTAGTAATTGAAATATGTAATTTTAAATAGACTGCCAAGAGGTTCAAACTCCTTATTATTCAGTACAGAGCATACTTGATTCGGTTAGCAGACGGTCACAATAGACTGTATAGCAGGCAGTAAAAGCGTATCGAGCACTGAACACATTCAGTGGCGGGGAATTTCCCCATATCGTTTCCTTGACATTGTTGATACCTAGTCTTTCAGCAAAGGCCCTACAAAAAACAAATAGTTGCTATGCATTGTCTGCAGCACAGTGCAGAACAGATGTGGATGTGGCCAGTTGGAAAGCAAGACATTTTTTCACATCAAATTAATCCGAGTTTCCGAAAATGATGTAGGGTTCGAGATGGCTAGGTCTTGCTGAATAAGCATGAACAGATTGTGGGCGAACCATTTCTATGTCATCATGTTTACCGTCACCACGGAACTCGCACTTTTATCTACATGTTATCCACAGTTAATGGCTAACTTCAGTACACATTTTCAAACTAATGATATAAAGGCCACAACCTTAATCGGCTGTCATTCCTTGCAATCAAAAGTGTTGTTGTTTTCAGAAATATCCTTCTATTCGGTTCCCATACTGTCCGCAGGTAGTCGTATTATATGTAAGTGGTGAGAGACAATTCGCTTTCAGAGACAACATGAAGACCGCTTTACTGTTCGTCTCTTTGCTGGCAGCGGTGTACTCCAAGACGATCACAATGCAAACTCGCAGAACTGGCTCACTCCGAGCGAAACTGATCGCGTTAGTGTTTTTTTCTTTGTTAAACTAACTACTTTTTGAAATCTCCATGTTCAGAACAAAGCAACTCCGACAGTTCGTAGAAAAACAGCGTGCAAAACGTTTCGAGATCCTTAAACGCGGATCGGAGCCCTTCAGGGACTTCTATGACGACTTCTACATCGGAGAAGTTGATCTCGGCACTCCAGGTCTCTTGATGTAATTTTTACCCAAAATGCGCTATAATAACTCAACTTTGAATCAAACGAAAGTGGTTATGAATTAATTCCAATGTAATAGCAGATTCCTGGAGAAATATTCCTGAGTCAGAAGCATTGGCGGAACTGGGAAAACATAAAAAAAGAAAATTGACGACCTAGGACTATACTTACACAAGAGTTTTAAGGCCAACCCACTCTTCTTGTAATGGACACCGGGTCATCGAACTTATGGGCGATCGACAGTGGTTGCGACCTCGATGCATGCAATGGCTATCCAATTAGTGGATATACCAGGCACAAATTCAATACCAACGAATCGTCTACCTTCCATGCGGAAGAAGAAGACTTCGCCATACAGTATGGCTCGGGTTTCTGCTCGGGATATCTCGCAACCGATACCATCTCATTCGCAGGCATGTTATTTATTTTGGAACTATGTTAGGAACGGTGTGTCACTCCGCTCCATCATCCGCTGTAGAATTAGTGGCATGACATTATCGCAAATGGAATCAAGCCACTTGAAATGTTGAGAGGAATCACTAACCGGTGAAAAGTTCAAATGAATTTCAGGAATAAGCATCTCCAACCTAGAATTTGGGATCGCAACGTACCTCGACGACGTCTTTGGGTATCAACCTATGGATGGAATATTCGGGCTTGGATGGCCATCAATTGCAGTTGATAACGTCTGCTAGCAGAATCTTGTTGTTCAAATTGAGAGGAAAGTTTAGCCTCTGTTTAAGGTGACAACACCGATACAACGCATACTTTCCGAATTGGATCAGCCCATTTTCACAGTGTGGCTCGACAGAAAGGTACTCAAGGGATTAGGAAATTACGCTGTGCTGACAGAAATGCTGACTTTCAGGTGAACATCAGCGAAGGAGGTGATGCCGGAGTGATCACTTTCGGTGGTTTTGACGACGATCATTGCGAATCCAATGTCAGCTATGTGCCTCTTACTGCAGAGACTTACTGGCAATTTTCTATTGATGGTTACTCTATTTGTACACATAAGTGTCACAAAAAAGCACAGGTAAACAGTGAATATATTTATGGTGAGACCGCAATATATTTGCCCAGAAAAATTCAGGTGATTTCCGACACCGGCACATCTTGGATTGGAGCTCCTCAGCACGTAATCGACAACGTTGCCGATGCAACTAATGCAGATTACGATTTCTTCCAGGATATTTACACAGTACCCTGCGCCAACATGGATTCTCTTCCACCCTTTAATATCACCATCGGTGGTAGGGAATACTCCATTCCTTCTTCAGAGTATGTACTGGATCTGGGCCTCGGCGATGGTGATGTGAGTAACAGAAAATAGGTTTGAGAAACGGCCTGAGCTCGAAACTGTTTCCAGTGCGTTTTGACGTTCTTCTCCATGGATGATTCTAATGGATTCAGCGATCCTACGTGGATACTCGGTGACACATTCATCCGAACATTCTGCAATGTCTATGACGTTGGAGCAAAGCAGATTGGCTTTGCCAAAGCCAAGCACGGCAATATATAACATTTCGTATGTTTGTATTACAATAAATACTTCGACAAGAAAGTTTCCAAATTCTAAATCATAAGTAAAAAACCCTATTCATCGAAAGCCGCGCCGCGCCTCCTATGCATTATCGTACATGCTGCGACGTGGCTCGGTCGACGCCCAGTGTACCGTGGGGCAAGAATTTTTTTGGAAAGACTATGTTTATTAAAAGAATCACACGTCAAAACCAGTATGGCAGATTCGTTATTAAAGTAGGATTCCAGCTTCAGAGCCAGTACTCTATATTCAAAAGACTGTGCTTCTTGGTAGGGGAGCGCAAACGAAACAGGCCCTATTATTATTATACTATCTAATTTTCTATCAACAACAATGGGCCATATCTTGTTTCATTGTTAATTGTACTGGACAAAACTATTTATTCGAATTGGAAGTACGACAATTACTCGAAATTTTCGCGACAACCCAATTTCATAGAATGCCGACCATCTATGTGTAAATACATAAAATCCTTTTACTCTCTAAAAAAGGAAGGTTCGCGAAGTGACTCATTGTCAGTATCTTAGTATAGTTACAATGGAGCTTGTTATTAAAATGTCAGTCATGTTCATCCTTCGAGTGCACTACCAGAGCTATTGTGCTTTGGTGCTTGGTTGTTGTTCGAAGTTGAAATTCATGTTCTAATCCTCTTCACTCCCCTACAGCAAATTCAAGTTGCAACTCGGCCAAGTTCCGTGGCCAAGCACATAACGAACAAATGAGAGCCAACAACGAGGACAAGTCAGGGTAAATTCAAAAAAAATGATAAAGGAACATTTTGTAGCAAGAAATACATGCAGCTACTCAAACTGACTTAAGAATTTCGGAGAGGTATAAGTGACGTTTCCTCACATCGATATCCTGCCATTATGTTCTATTCAATCGATCCAGTGAGACCGTACAGGTGTCACTGTATTAGGAAGTAAGGAACACACTTAACAAAGTGGGATTGGCATACAAGGGTGATATACGAGTACACTCTTTGCCTGATGTCTGCATATTTATTCTCATTGAACTCAATCTTCACGTTTGTACTACCTTGCTCTGGAGAAACCAATCTGTTTTGCACCGACGTCGTATACATGACAGAAACTGCGAATGAACGTGGCTCCAAGTACCCATGAGGGTCCGAAGCCATTTGCACTCATTGAGAAGAATGTGATGACGCACTAAAATGGAAATGAAATGTATCTTATGGATGACTCGATTCCAGGAAAATGTTGTATTACTAACATTTCCGTTGTTGAGGCCGATGTCCACGACGTATACAGCAGAAGGAATTGCGTATTCTTTGCCATTGATGAGGATATTGAAGTCTGGCAGCGTTTCAGATGAATCGCAACGGACTGTGTAGATGTCTCGTGAAGCATCGTAGCTTGCTCCAGTTATGTTGGCAACCGTGTCGACCACTTCCTGTGAAGCCCCAATCCAAGAAGTACCGGTGTCGGAAATTGCCTGAATCTTCATTAACGGAAATGTTGTGTTCAATTCGTTACATAGAATCACCTCTGCTTTTGTGAGTTTTTCATGTGAGGAAATAGAATAGCCATCAATAGAGAATTGCCAATGAACATCATCAGTCAACAACACGTAGTTGACATCTTCTTCACAATGATCCTGGTCAAATTCTCCGAAAGTGAACAACCCAGGATTGCCTCCAGCATTGATATTGACCTGTAATTCAAGGCGAATGTAGCAAATGCTTCAAAACGACAGAATATCGATGATTGCCCGACGGCGAAACCTTTTTGTCTAGCCACACTGTGAAGATGGGCTTGCTCAGATCGTCAAAAGCTTGCCGAAGAGGAGTGCTTTCCTGAAATCGGGCAACCTCGAATAGAGGCCTGATTTTTCAAAGTTTTTTTTTCGATACATTGTTAACTTCAAAAGCTAGCCATGCGAGCGAGAACATTCCGTCGATAGCGAGATTTCCAAAATAGTTGTTCACATACAATGCCATTCCAACATCTTGTCCAGCGATGTTGAACCCTATAATGTTGACAGATGTGTATGTCAGGATTTTCGTAGCACCATGGTTACACCATGGTTTTCGAATGGAAGCACACATGCAATTATCGGCCCCAACGTGAGGACAAGTTGTGCTTGAGTTCAAACTATTCTATGCGACTTTGCTAGTCTCTCTGAGTCCCACTGAAGATTTCCTATTTGATCTGTAAATTACCTATGAATCAAAACATGTTCAAGTGTGCAGCCGGCGGTTTTGCACATTCCACCTAGCATCGAAAGAAAATCATAATTAGTTTAGTACAGATTTTCTCGAACAGATTTGCCATGCGTGCTAGGCATGGTTATGCTACATACATATCTCAAAGAATTACACAAACCTGCAAACGAAAAGACATCAGTTGCCATATAACCTTCACAGACTCCATAGCCGTATAAAATAGCGAAACCCTCATCTTCCAGTTGAAAAGTCGATGAATTGAGTGTGTTGAATTTGTGTCTAGTGAATCCATTTACTGAGACGCCGTTACACGCATCAGAATTACAGTTACTGTCGATCAACCATGAGCCGGTTACACCGGTACTCATGACGAGCTGAGTACGCTGACCTTCAAGTAGATCTATGGATTATCTGCCACGCAATCGTTTCCACACTTTTGCTGAAATTTTCAAACCAGGTGTTCCAACTTGAACCTCTCCGACGTAGAATTCGTCTGCATAGTCCGCAATCGGCAGTGATCCTTTTCGAAAATTTTGCATTTGATGTCTACGGTTTCGGTCCAAATGTTTCGGGTATTGACCAGAACTGAAGGGCTACTATTTTCACTACAGCGAATGATACTCCGAAAACTTACGTGATCAGCTTAGCTCGAAGAGAACCTGTGGATAGAACGTTCATCTTAAATGACTTGGCGCAGAGCACTGCCATCAGTGCAGCAAAAATCAAAAGAGATCTCATCACCTGAAAGTTCACCAAGAAAGTAGCCCGTAGTGCTAAATTTATAATACTTTTGAGGTTTCTAAGAAGAGCTTTGTCGACCATAAAAACTTGCTATGGCACGATCACGAGAGCTTGAGGGAAGGCTTGTGGTAGTGGGACATCTAACGAATGTATACTCTTCATATGTACACGTCCCTTACATATTTCTTATCAAAACATTTATGATTTTACGACATAAGTAGTCCTTTTTATCAGGTCGATGGCATGGCTTATATGTTTTGTTCTACGGCAGCGAAGTTCTGCTCTATCTCAGCACTTCGAATGACGCGTAGTGTGTACTGGAAATGCAGGAAGGGGGTTTCCCTTCTAGGCAAAAAGACTACGAAAAGACTGTCTTGTTCAGATACCTCCCAGTCTTCCGTTTTCCTGAAATTATTAACGCTAGCTGTTTATTTACTGGAGCATATGAGTAGTAAAATAAGCATATGAGTAAGTAAGTATTGACTCCACCCTTGCGAGGCATGACTATCTGGATTGATCAGATTCAGAAACAGATGTAGAAAGCGATCAGAGAGAAGGAACACATGTAATATTGAGTTACTGTGCGCCTTCTATTGGGTTGGGAAACAAGTTCGTGAGGTTTTCTCAGTTCATTATTTCACAGTAATTCGGGCTTTGGCTGATTGCATTTTATGAAATGTTTTGTAGCTCTTGCTTTGCTCTTTACCATAGCCACATCTTCGCTTTTCAAATCCCTTTGCACCTTTTTTTTCATCTCATGGAATGTGACTACAATTCGACAAGATTGAGCCTCTCTACCACTGACTACTGCTCGACTTCAATCATGAGTAAAATGTGGCTCAAGAGGCTTGGATATGAATGGCGTCCACAGAGGAACCTCCACTACTAAAACGACAGCACAAAAGTGGTCGACCATCTTTGTCCAGTGCAATTTTCGCCACAAAGTTGCCCCTCGTCCGGAACATCCCGTTTGTGGGAAACAGAGACAATTATCCCTCTAAGGTTGCTCCACATGTAAGGAAAAATGAGTACTAATGCCAATTCTCAGAGTGGCCTCAGACAACGCAATTTTTCGTTGGCTTAGAGCTGAGAAACGGACTTGTCTCTGATAGAGGATGGAAGAGGCTGCAAAATTCACTTAGTGCTATTGATACTGCTCTTGGAAAATAGTATTTTCCGTCATCATAAAAAAGACCGCACGAACTTATTCTCCAACCCAATACAAAACGATCTCACATCCACGAAAGAAACACTCTTAGGAACTTGCTGGGGTCGGAACTGTGACAGCACCTCTTCTCTTGATCAACTCACTGTATCCCTCAAAATCGGATTCCAAACCACTTCCCTCAATAATATTAAAACTTTTTAGTTTTCTACCATGTTTCCATTTCTCAATATTTCCTCCATCTTTTCAAATGCAGCCGCACCCAAGAGGTGCAAAAGTGCCGCAGGGCGCATCAGGCCCAGCGATCCATCGATCAAGCGATACCGAGGTCGCGATTGTAGCCTACCAGGTATATGGGGG